>PVLA01014825.1:0-28434 GCA_004027455.1 Hydrochoerus hydrochaeris
CTGCCCTGGGCGGTGGTGCTGGTGCACCTTTTCTCCAGTCACCTGGGAGCTCTTTATCATCCTCCAGGTGGGGAAACTGAGGCACAGAGGTGCAGTCACTGTCCCAAGAGCTAGTGAGTAGCCAAGGAGAGCCCGGTTGTGCTGAAGCCTGATGCCCCTCCGTTGCCGCGGTCCCAGCCTCTTGCTGTCTGTGCTTCCAGTTCTGTTCCCACCCAGTTCTTTCTGGGCCTGGCTAACCTGGCTGACTCCAAGTGGTCACACAGCTGATCCACGCAGCTGTGGCTGTGTGCAGGACGGTGACAAGAGTCCCAGGCTGGGAGACCACGGTGGGCCAGGGGACAGGGCTTTCGGGGGCACAGTGTCCTCTGAAGCAGGGTTCTGTGTCACTGCGTTGGGGAAACTGAGGCTCCATGTGGGCCGTCCCTTGCTCAGAGAGCAGCAAAGCTGGGGTTTTGATCCAGGTGTGTGTGTGCCCCGCTTGCCTGCTATGGGCAGACAGATCAGCACCCCGAGGGGTGAGTTGCCTGGGCAAAAAGCAAAGCAGAGCTCTGAGCTCTGCTCCTGGCTGGAGGCCTTGGCAAGGCCCGGGGCTGCTCTGAGCTGGTCTTTCTTACTTCAACTGTGCACAGTCACTGGGTATCCAGCGGGCCCCTCTGTGGGCCCAGGATGTCCCTGCCCCTCGGCTGCCATTGTTGCAGGTAGAAGAGGTAGTTGGCATGTTGGTCGTGCAGGCTGTGATGTGGCCTTGAGGAGGAAGCCAAGAAAAAGAAGTGGTTGAAGGCGCCTGGGGAGGGGCAGAGGGATAGCAGGTGCAAAGGCCCTGAGACAGACTGAGCTGGGTGAGGGGAGGTGTGGAGGGGACAAAGAGGACAAGGGGGTGGCAGTGCCTCTGCATAGGGCCTGCAAGGCGAGAGCAAGGCCAACAGAAGTCAAATTGAGGATGAAGGAGTGGGTGGCCCTGCCAGGGCCTGGCACCCAGCAAACCCTTGATAAGTCTGCTGATGGAATGGCACAGGCTCCTCGGCCCCGGGAGGAGGCAGAGTGCAGTGGGTGAAGGGGGGGGAGAGCGGGGCTTAGAGCCTGTGACCCAGGGCCCCGAGCCATGCGAGCTGCGCCAGGCAGGAAGAGGGGCAGGCGGTGGGGGTGCGGGCGGAGTGGTGCCGGGTGCCAAGACGGGGAGAGTTCTCCGGGAAGCAGGGGAGAGGGCACCAGCCTGGGCCGGTAGAGGCAAGGCTGCCTGAGAGGATCTGGTAGGAGGCTGGACCCCAAAGGGTGTTTTCATTTTCAGCGATTTCCTAAGCAACGCCTGGCTCTGGTGGCAGAGCCCGAGAATGCAGAGTATCAGTGAAAGAAGGGACTGGAAGGTGCCCACAATTCCGGGACCAGCGCTCGCCCTCTTAACGCCAGCTGTGTGGCCTCAGGTACCTCCTTGCGCCTCTCTGGGCCTCCTTTTCCTATAACAGGGCTGTCACGGTCCCGCCCCAAACGCCATGGACAGCAGTGCTGCTGGCCCCATGTGTGTTCACCTCGTCACTGTCAGCATCATCACCTCCGCTTGGTGGAGAGACCCAGGGGCCACGTGGAGGCCCCGGTCCCCCTCCCCTGGCCATGCAGTGTGGGCTCACTGGGCCTTTCTCCTGCTGTAACAGGAAGATAATGAAATTCCCGCAGAGCCACGGTGGAGGCTGTCTACAGCAGTCATTAACTTCCGGAGTTTTCCTATTTACTGCCCTCCTCCACTCTGGGCAAGGGGTCTCCTGCTCGGTGGGCAGGGGCAGGCAGTCTGTGAAGAACATACTTTCCTGCTTCATTTGCAGCTAGGGATGACTAATGAGGTAAACAGAAGTTGTAGGTGGGGCTTTCAGGGAAATTCTTTAAAGGGGCTGACTCAACTGTGAGGCACATTCCCTTGGCCTGTGTCTTGCCTGGAACTCAGATGTGATGGCCAGATCTGCAGGGGCCATCTTGAACCATGAGACAAATACTGAAGCACAGGAACTATGTACTTCATGCGTGGCAGTAAAGGACAAAAGGCACTTGATGGCAGTAGAACAGCCACACCAGTCCCTGCCTGGCTCACTCTGGGCTTATTTACACAAGAGAAAATAAATCTCTGCTTGTTGAGTTTCCTGTCATTTGGGCTGTCTATTCCTGACAGTTGAATCTAACCAAGAGAAGAAAACTGAATCAACTCATGTGAGCTGTTTCTGTGATTTGCATTTCTTAATGATGCCCAGTGCTTCCTTGTCAGAGAAGCTTCTACTGAAGTTATCGTCTATAAGCGCAGACCAGCTCTTTGCTTTGGAAGAATTTCCATCAGGTGGAAGCAGTTTTGTAATGAGCTGCTATTGTACCAGTAAAGCGCACGAGAACCACTGGGAATGTATCTTTCCTGTCTTCGGGGCTGTCCCTGTGATTCCGATAGCTCTGTGTTTATGGGTCAGGTCAGGTTTGCTCCAGCCCTTTGGAAGCAATGGGTACTTCTCTGCTAACCTCAAAGTCCTGCCCTTCAAGCCCCCGTGTGTGACCCGCTGAGAAGCCTCTGGATTTGGAACCAAAGAGGCTCAGACGCTGCTGCAGCTCACAGTGCATGTTGGTTGCTGGCCTGGGGCCAGATGCCCTGTGCCACCCCGAATAACCCCTCTTCCCTGCACCACCACCACCCGCCACCACCTGCTCCACTGAGTCCTCAGCGCCAGGCCTGGGGGCACCTTTGCCAGGCTGCCCGGGGCCATCCCTGCTGGGACCTCTGTGAGGCGAGGCGGAGGCTGGGACTAGGGAGCTTTTATTTTTGTCGCTGTCACCAGATCCCTGCCCCAGCTCTGGAGCCCTGGCAAGGACAGAGGTGGCCCGCGAGGGGAAGGCTCCGCAGAGAGCCTGGCGGGCAGGGTCAGCGGGCCGTAGAAGAGAGAGCACGGGACCAGGGGTCACAGACCCCTGGGTGCCCCGTCCCTCATGCCATCCGCTCTCCTCGGCGGCTCTCCGGAGGCAGAGGGGACCCTCCTGCCTTCTCGCTGGGCCCAGGTGCAGGCTGAACGTCCCGTCCAGTTGTTGGAGGAGGCGGTCATGGGTCCCCGTGACTTCTGACAGTAAACGTGCGTCTGTGCTTCCAATAAAAAGAATCCCACTGTGGACTCCCTGTGTCTGGCTTCTCTCATCTCTAATCTTTTTTGTGATACCGGGAATTGAACCAGGGCCTTCAATCCCAGGCCTTATTGTTTTGATTGACTGATTGAGACAGAGTCTCACTAGGCACTGAGTAGCCCAGGTTGGGCTGGAGTCATGATCCTCCTGCGTCAGCCTCCCGAGCCTGCATGCGCCTGGCTTCTCTGAGTCTGTTGTGCCCAGGACATGGGCTGGGGCACTGCGTGCAGCGCAGCTGTTCCTTTTACTGCTGAGCAGAGGCACCGTCAGTCACTTGTCCCTCTCGTGGCTCGCACACACTGAGCTGGTTTCTTCTTCTCAGCGTTTTAGAATCAGGCCGAGACGGTGCTACAGGGCCAAGTCTTCTGACAGATAAGCTACGCCTCACCTGTGTGCTCCAGGTGAGCTGCTGAGTCATGGCACGGGCGCCCAGCATCTGTTTTCATTCCCACGAATGGCATTTAAACCTCTGTCTCATTCTGCACCCCAAACCCATGTTTGATAAAAACAATTGCTGAGCTGGGCGTGGTGGTGCGTGCCTATAATTCCAGCACTGGGGAGGCTGAGACAGGAGGAGCTCCAGGAGTTCGAGGCCAGCCTGGGCTAGGTAGTGAGTTCTGTTTTAAAACAACAGTAACAAAATCTTTTTGAGAAAGATCCCAAATTGATAGAAAAATTACCAATCCCACACAAGGATACATTTGCTTCCTGAGTGGTTTGAGAAGGGTTTGGAGTAAGCTCAGTGGCATGAATTCCTGCCTGGCAAGCATGAGGTCGTATGTTCAATTCCCGGTACAAACAAAAAAAAAAAAAGGAGAGTGAGTGGTTTGAGGATAAATCACTGATCTGTGGTTTTAGGCGCCCTCAATGCTTTGATATACAGTGCCTGCAAAAGAGGGTGTTGCCTGCATAACTGCATGTAACCACCAGCATCGGGACACGAACTCCACACATTGCAACCAGATGCTCAGACCTGCCAGGCTCCCCAGGTGCTCAAACCTGCCAGGTTCCCCAGGTGCCCTCCCGCCCCACAGTGAGAGGATCCGGTTTGAGGTCACACCTTGCCACGTTGCCTCTGTCTGCTTTAAGCTTGACCAGTTCTGCAGCCTGTCCTTGAACCTCATGACCTTGGGCCCTGACCTCCCCCACTGTACTGAGGATGGACCCAGGGTCTCCCAGGTGCTATGCAAGCGCTGTGCCCTGAGCTACAGCCCAGCCTGCCTTGGTGCTTCGCAGGATGCTGGGCTGGGCGCTCCTCACTGGCTCTGCGGGAAAATCACAGCCGGGAGGTTCCTCCCTCCCCATCCTCTGGCTGCACCTGGACCACTCTGCAGAGGAGCTGCCCACAGCTTCCCATCTACAGGGTTCTTTTACCCCTTTGCAATTAGTCAGTGCCTGAGGGGATGCACTTTGCAACTCTGTAAATATCTTAAATGTCATCCAACTTTCAATTGTTTATTTTTATCAGCAGCTGGACTGCTGGCTTTCTGTTTTATCCCTTGTGTTGTAATATATCATCATCACCATGGTTAATTTAGATATATGCCAAAATGACTCCCAACACCCCTGGGGGTCCCCACCCCAGCTCCCCAGAGGTTGCAATATCTTTTTTGCTTTGTTTGTTTTGTTTTCTTTTTAATTTTGACTTTTTTGAGTGCTGGGATTACAGGCCTTGGCCATGACTCCTGGAGGTTGTGACACCCTTAAACCCGCTTTGATGGTGCGGATTTGAACCCTTGTGAAGTCAGAAGAACAAGTAACACACAAGACCCCCAGACCTAGGGGAAAAAGGCCGCTTTGTACGGTGTGAACTGTCCTCAAGTCCTGGATGCTGCTGAAGGGTCCCGATCTGTCTTTGCAGCCAGCTGGTCCTTGGCAGAAAGTGAATGGCAGGAGAGAACTGGGGTCCCCTCCACCCCAGTTTTGCCGCGGGTGTGACTTCAGTGGAGACTGTGATTTCTCTGGCTGAGCACAGGGATTGGCAGTGGGACCACGCGTCATCCTGGGGCTGCGCTGCACAGCGTAGGCTGTTTACAAGCATCCCTGGCCCCGCCCACTCTATGCCAGTTAAGTGCCCTGGCCCCCAGAGGGCAGCCAAAAGCCCCCTGGCTCTCTGGGAACCCTTGCTCTACTTGGGGATCTGGCTGAGCCAGTACCCACAGGCCCAGGGCCTGGTCCGACTAGAATTCCAGCTCTTCTCTGTCCATGTCTCTCCCTGGGTGTAAGTTCTGGGACACAGGGCGCGGACTGGCCAAGGGACAGGTCTGGGCTGGGTGGCCCTGAGTTTCTTCTGCCTAGTGCCTGGCCCTCCCTCCAAGAACGGGAGATGTTAATCGCAAAGCGAGCCTGGGGCTGCAGATCGTTAACCCTTGTGATAGCTCTGTGGGTTGGGATCCTTCCTTGTCCCCATTTTCCAGGAGTGGGACAACTCATGGCTGTGTGTCACCAGAGAGGACACACAGGATTGTGGCACCGCCTCGGCCCTAACCCCACGGAGATGCAGAAGTCGAAGCTCACTTGAAGAAGCATTAGACAAACCCAGAGCAAGGGACCCGCTGCATGGCATGGGCCTGTCACCCTCAAAGTGGCCAGTTCATGAGCACCAGGAAGGAAGTGGCTTGGGTGGATTCGGACTGAATGCAGCAGAAGGACTGAAGCAAGGTCACCAAGAGCCGGCGCTCTGGGCAGCTGTGAGCGGGAGGCTACGCACCTGGACTTGAGAATAACCCGAGAAGAGTCCTGAAGTGACGTTAGCACTGTGTACGCGCATGTGCGTGGGTCTGTGTGAGACACCTGCTGGGAGGGTTAGGGGCGAAGTGACTCTCAATTCAGGCAAAAGTGGAAGGGTGAGTAGGGGGGCAAACTGTACCCCAGCTGGTAGGAGGACGCCTGCAGCCCCTTGGGACTGTTATCATTGTTCAAAACTACATGCAAAGAAATTCCTGGCCGTCTGTTACCCAAGAGCGATGAAAAGCGCGTCTACGAAACACAAGCCTCGGGAGGTACCTCTCCTTCTCCTTCTTATAACAGTTCTGCGATGTGGGGTCTTCACTGTCCCCATGTCCAGCTGTGGGGCCAGGCGGAGCTGTGTCACCCGAGAGGACACGTGGGCGTGCAGCATCGCTGCAAACACAGCGGTAGTGGTTTTGGTTGTAATAGTTGAAAACTTCATCGAGCGAGCTGAGTAGCAGAGGAGAGAAACAAATCTGGGACCCGCCACAGGCTGGCCCGGTGTCCTGCCCTGGTGTCCACTGTGCATGCTGCCCACTGCTGTGCCTTGCAGAAGACCCTGGAAAGTGTCGTGCTAGCTGGGGCTGCTGCCGCACACCTGTGGTCCCAGTTCTCTGGGAAACTGAGGCAGGAGGATTACGGGTTTAAGTGCTTCCTGTCTCAAAACTAAAAACAGTAAGTCTGGGGCTGTGGTCCGGTCCCAGGTTTACTCCTCAGTCCTGCCACCCCCCACCCCCCGCAATTGTTATACTGAGTCATGGGAGCCAGGCTACTTTGTGTGACTCCTCTGTTACCAAGTTCTAAAGCAGGCTGAGGCGCTCAAAGTCACACCTGTAGTGCCTGCTGCAGGGAGGGCAGTTCTTGTCTAGAAAAGGCCCTGCGGATTCCTTCTGGGTTGCTGTAGACAAATCTGGATGGTGGTCCCGGGAGTATGTAAAAATCATAAAGCGTGGAGAATATAGCCAAGGACTCCCTGGGCTGTGTGTCTACTGCACATACGTTAAACTTCAGTATCGAGGTGGGCGCAGAGCAGCACCCCACTGAAAGTGCGCCTCAGGCGGGGGCTGAGGCGGGAAGGGGAGGGAGGGTTAGCAGGGATAAACAAACAGATGTGGGGAGTCTTAGTGCAGGCAGGCATGGTGACATGCTGTGCAGCGAGGGACTGGACAATTCTGCCTCTGCCACTGGAGGGTCAGAGGGAAAAACAAGAAGGACCCAGGGGTTCGGACCCACGTGCCTCTCCCGAGGTCACGCGGCAGGTGGGCGGCAGGGGCAGGATTGGAAGCTGGCTCCGAGGACTGCTGCCTCCCTCGCGCTCCCTGCCTGGTGCTCTGACCTGGCCTTACCACCGGGCCACCCTGCTGTGCTCTGGGAGGCTTTCCAGGCCTGGCCCCCTGGGGGTGGCGAAACCCATGCTTGGCAAAGACTTCGTGCCCGGAGGAGCAGCTCCAAGTGTGGAGGGGAGTCAGTGGGGCGCAGGGCAGCTGGGAAGTGTCAACCTCTGCCCGCCTCCCCCCACCTCTGCAAGGGCTTCGGAGCCCTGAGCGCCTGAGTACGAATTCCAGCGCTGCCGTCATCTGGCTTTGCAACCTGGGGTGGGCCACCCACTCTGCCTCAGTTTCCCTTCCAGAACCTGCCCCGAGAGCCTTGACTTTTTACTCTTGACCTGGCAGAGTCAAAAGTCAGATGGGTCTGACAGTCAACGCAGTACTCCACAGACCGAGGGCTCATCTGTGTCACCATTTGTGTTGGGGGCGCCCCAGTCACCTCGAAAACACCGGGCCACAGGACAGCAGCTTGGGATGGAAAGTTCTGGAAAAGGGGCTTCCTGACTGCCCTAAATCATCATAGAGCCCTTCCTTGCCACTCTGGTGCTGGCAAAAGTCCTTGGTAAGCTGAGGGGACAGGGCGGGCATCATGGGGGTCCTCTGTGCAAGAAGCCCCCAGCCCCAATCTAAGGCCTGCTGTTACCATCCTGAAGGTCTTGTGATTCTAGAAGGAGGAGCCTTGAGCCTTCATGTGGCTGAGCCTGTGCCCTATGAGGTCACCTGGCACTTTCACCTGAGTCCCTTCCTCGAATACCCTGAGAGCAGCTGTCCCCACCACTTGCCTTGTTGACCTGTCACCTCCCCTGGGAAGCGGACAAAGGTCTTGCACAAGGCCACAGGGGAGCTGGGTGACCCTGGGCTTCCGGCCCTCAGATTCCCCCTGCAGCTGAATGAAGGAGAACTTGGGGGACAAGGGATGGGCAGCCTGAGAGTGGGCCCTAAGTGTGTGGGAGCTGCATAGCATGTACTGGGTGCTCTTTGATTCTTGCCTGGTTTGTCTCTGCCTTTTTTTTTTTTTTCCTGTGCTGAGGAATGGAACATGGGGCCTTGTGTGTGGGACTGAGGGACTCTTCCAGTCCTATTAAATTTTGCTTTTTGAAAAATTCGAGATAGAATCTTGCTAGATGACTAAGTTGTCCAGGTGGAGCTAGAAGTTGTGATCCTCCTGCCTCAGCCTCCCAGAGGGCTGGAATCACAGGTGTGTGACACTGCACCTGGTTTCCTTTTGCATTTTTATATTAAACGTTCACTTAAAATGGTTGTAGTGGTGAACTGGTGCCCTGCACAGGCCGCTGCCCGTGGGAGGACAGCCAGACCCCAGCCTTTTCCCGTGAGTCAGTGCCATTCGTGGACTGTGGGGAAGTGAACAAGCCCTCGCCCCCGCCCTGCAAACCAGAGCCACGCATGGGCTGTCACTACTGGGGGACGGCCAGACCCCAGCCCATTCGGGTGAGCAGGCTGGGAAACAAGCAGAGCCGTAAGCAACCAGCTGACCCAGAGAAACGCAGGTGTGATGACAGCTACTGAGGTGAAATGCGGTTTGATGCTGTGGTGTTTTGCTGACCTTGCAGTTCTAGGGCCGGTGGTCTGATCATCTATCAGAGAACAATGGTACAGTGTGGCATCTGGGGCATCTCCTTTTGAAGGGGTAGCCTTTGTTAATTCCCTGTGACCTTGTTTTGCAGTCCTGTATGATCTTAATTGTTTTGTTGGGTTGGGTTTTATTCTGTTTTGTCTTGTTTGATTTTATCGTATCCAATGGTGTGGGCAGCTATTTCAAAGACAGCAAGATATACTTCGGTAGCCATTTTGGATTTGCTCTTATCTTGCTTTGAAGCCCTTTATTGTGTTCATTCTTTTGTTTTTATTGGTTCTGTTCTGTTGGATTTTTTACTATGTCTGAAGGTATCTGCAGCTATTTTGAAGGCAACAAGAGGCATCATGGTGACCACTGCTGATTTCATGTTGTTTTGAAGTCCTGAGTCACTTACACTGGTTTGTTTTGATCGGCTTTATTCTGTTTTCTTTTGCTTGGTTTTGTTCTCTTTAAAATAAGATAAAAAGCTAAGTTGGTTGTAGGGATAGAGGCATCCATTCTCTAAGAACAGGCAACCCTGTGGGCTCAAGCTGAGGTCCACCTCTGGCCCCCCCCCCCCGACTGGCCCCTTCCTTGGCTTCCTGGTGCCTTCAGACTCCCAGGTTTTCCTTTATGCCTTTCTTGCATCTCTTTGCTAACGTACGTTTCCTTCTCTTTTCTCCATTAGACTTTTGAAAACAGGAACTTGGGCTGGGGATTTAGCTCAGTGGCATAAACGCCTGCCTTGTAAGCGCGCTGTCATGAGTTTGATCCCCGGTACTGATTAAAAAAAAAAAAACAAAGAGAAAGAAAACGGGAACTTTTGGAGAGGTGCAAGCTGAGCTGGCTGCAGGAGAGCTCGGTGTGTGCGGAGGGACAGGACACCCCCCATGCCCAGCACAGACAGAGTATTTCTCACCTTGCAGGGCCTCTGTGCTCCAGCTCTGGCACAGCCGCTGTCCTGGCTTCTGCGGACTGGGGTGGGGGGGCGCTGCCCGTGTCAGTCAGTGCAGCCGCTCAGGAGCCTGCATTGGGTCGGCTTCCTGCGCTGCATGGGGCTTTCGTGGTCCAGCTGCAGTGTCCTGTGCAACCTCTTCTCCACCGCGCCGCATTCCCTGAGGGATCTCGCCGCAGGCTGGGCAGCTGATGTGGGCAGGGGTCAGCCCAGAGCTGGGTTGCTGGGAGCGGAGCAGCCGAGGGCATCCTTGCTGGTGTGTTTTGTGGATGTCAGCTCTCATCTTGGCTGGGTTCACACCCAGGGCCGAGTGTAGAGCCTCGGGCTGACACTGCCCGTGGTTCCGAAGCATTTGTGCACCAGAGTGGCCGAGCTCTTTAATCCGAGATCCAGGCATCGCTGTGGTTCCATTAGCGTTTCAGTGGTGCCGGCTCCTTAGTGCCTCGGTGCCCTGGAGCCAGCCAAGCCTCGGACTTGTTTCTGGGTACCCGTGTCTCAGTCCCGTCTTTAAGTGGGGTTCTGTGGTGTCCACGTGCCGACTGCCCGGTAAATAGACAGCTACTAAATGAACTAACGGAGACAAAAGAGACAAAACCTAGAATCAGTTCACTCCCCCCAAGCCCAGGCTGTTCAGTTCCTGTGGGGCCCCTGAGGGGACTTGCGATCAGCTGTGTTGTGAAGCCCATAGAAGTGGGGACCAAGTGGCTGCCTGGTCATAGCAGTCACGGAGCCCAGCACTTTCTGGAGAAGAGGAGTAACTGTGTGGAGGTCACACCGGAAGCATCAGCGTCAGCTGGACATGTGGGGCAGTGTGGCATGGCAGGACCAGCTGCCCTACTAGGTCCACAGTCTTCCTGAGGTCCAAACTTTGGGAGGGCCGGTGAGGCCTGGCCCCGGCCTCTGCCCAGTGCTTTCATTTCCTTCTCCCTGAGTCTACAGCCGTAGTCCAGCATGCAGGACAAAGCACCTACTATGTGCCAGGCACTGCCCTAAGCTGGGACACATGGTTCACATGTCTGTCTTCATGGAGCCCACAGGGTCACAGCGGGATACAGTAGGTGGGGTGATGGGGGGTTACCTGCTTCCAACTGCAGAGGTCAGAGGTATCTGAGGACAAAACCTGAGGAAGGGAAGGGCAGGGCCCGAGGTGTTGGGTGAAGGAGGGAGCAGCTAGTGCAAAGGCCCTGAGGTGGGAATGGCAAGGAGAAGGGGGCTGTTGCTCCTGGGGGGAGGGGTAGGAGAGGGAGTCGGGAAGGTGTGCGGAGGAGGGATTTGGTCTGATTCTCCCTCTTCTCTCCCCCATGGAGCGCTCAATGCCTCTGGATGGCTGGGAGGGAGGAGACCACCACCCCATGGGGTAGGACAGGATGGGGGAGGAGGCGGAGCTGGCAGGGCCTAGGGTGAAAGGCCCCAGCCGGTTTCCTAGGAGGGCAGGAGGTGGGCGCCTCTCAGATCCCAGCTTCTGCCTGGTCCTTGACTGGTGATCCCTTTACTCTGGGGCTTCTCACTGTGGCTTTTCTTTGCCTCAGTTTCCCCATCTTGTGGATTTCCACAAGCATTACTGCTTTTATTTTGTAGGGTGGATACTTTTTCTTTCCCCCACACTTTCCCCCCTGGGCAGAGGGCAGGGATCCTGCGGAGGATATGGGAGAAGCCCCAGTTGTGTCCCTGGGGGCTCCCGATGCCCAGCTGGCCCCTGCCCATTTCTACCACAGCCACCTTCCCTAGGGGGACCATGGGGCTTCTGTCTGGTTCAGAGCAGATGCAGAAGCCTGAAGCTCTTGCTTGGCTGCCCGTGCCTCAAGCCCGACCCTGGGGAGACTCAGTGCCACCTCCCGGGGGCCTCCATCCACCGCTTCCTGACTCAGGGCTGTGTGTGTGTGTGTGCGCGTGTCTACGCGCTGAGGGGCTCACACATTCACACAGAGCCTGAAAACCGCTGCACTGAACCAGTGGGGCTGATTAGGAGGAGGCGGCTCCCCTTCCCGGGAAGACGGGGAGAGAGGGATACGGGAGAAGGTCCTGCTAAGACAAGGTCACCCGACCTACAGCACCAATGGAAAAAGCAGGTGTGCACAAAGTGCCCCTTGCTCCTCTGCGTGTGCTAAAAAAACACAGAAAAGAGAAATGAGCTTGGCATGGTGGTGCATGCCTGTAACCCCAGCACTTCGTCCAGGAGGCTGGGGCAGGAGGATTTTGAGCTGGAGTCCAGCTTGGACAACTTAATGACAGAAATAGAAAGCTGAATCTTTCTGCAGGGGGGTGTAGCTCAGTGGGAAGACCCTGTGCTCAATTCCCAGTACAGAAGAAACAGAAAACTAGAGAAATGGGGGGCACATGGGCATTTGTGGAACTCTCCAGCAATTGTGGAAAGGTGACTCTGCAGATGGACTTGGGGGGCTGGAGGAGAAGGGAGGCCCCTGTACTGACTTACGCCAAAGTGCTGGGGTCAAGTTCTGACTTCGACTCTCTGAGCCTCAGTCTCTCATGAGCAAACGGGGCCTGATGTTCCCAGCTTACACTGGGGTGTGTGCGTGTGCGTGCGTGCGTGCGTGCGTGCGTGTGTGTGTGTGTGTGTGTGTGTGTGTAGGTCCTGGCCCCGCTGCTTCTGCTTGGTTACCTGGTCAGGGCCACTTTCCAAGCAGCTGGCCCAGGGCTGTAGTCTGGGTCGGGATGAACGGTCCAGGGCTGAGCTGAGCTGGAAGGACCAGCAGGTTTAAGGTTTAAGGCCTGCCCGGGCCTGGCCCTTGCCCCCATCCCTCAGGGGCTGGGCTAGAAGAGCATCTCTGCCTGGATTTCAGCTCACTGGGGACCAGGGGGAGGGGAGAATAGCCAGGGACAGAGACCGAGAGGAGGGGTGGGGAGGGAGGGATGGTGGACAGGAAGGGACAGTCAGATGTGGGCCGGGAGGGAGGGGTGGAGAAGCTGGGGTGGGGCTGGCAGGATTGGCCGGCCCCCTAGGGCAGGAGGAGGGGAAGGGGTGCAGGCACTGGGTGCTCCAGGGATGGAGCAGGACTGGGGGTGCCGGAGAATCTTCTCGGCCTCCTCCCCATTCTAACTGGGTCCCAAGTGGTTCTGGAGCCAGTGCGGCCCTGCATCTGGCCCTTCCTGGCCTCTCTGGGGGTGGGAACCTGGCAGGGCCTCTCCAGGGGCCCCTCTCCAAGAGGGGCGGGGAGGGCTCAGGTGAAACCCAGCTAATTAGTGCTCAGCACTGAGATAATCGCAGCCTGGAATGTCCCCCGGGAGGTCCAGGTGGGGGGCAGCAAGGCCACCGGGGTGCCTAGGATTGGCCCGGCAAGCCGGTGACTCCAGAGCCCTGTCCATTGGAAGCAGGGAGGCCTGGGAGGCCAGAGCCTCGGTCACTCAGAGCCCTCCAGGCCAGCAGCACAGAGCACTGGGCTCCATTCTGCTCCTGTCTGCCCTGATCTCTGCCCCAAGCCTTTTATGGCTCCCCATGGCCCTTAGCTAAAATCCCAGCTCCTTAGCTCAGCCTGAGGGCCCGGCCATCTGCTTTGACCCGGTCTCACGGCTCTGCCCTCGCTTCCCTGGCGGATCGCTACATTCCACGCGTGGCCCACCTCACGACCTTGCATGTGCCATGTCCCTACCCCGACACGATCGTTTTCCACCCCTCCTCACGGGGCCTCAGCCTCGGCTCTCACAGGGAGGCCCCTGACCCTGACCTGCCCCCGCCCACTCCTCTCCGCAGAGCTCTGCATTGGCTCGCCTCGCCGTGTCCCTCGCCGATGCCCAGGGACCCGCAAGGGAAGGCACTGTGCCAGCCCACCGCTGGCCGTTCAGGAGGCGGCCCTGGATGCCCTCTTCCGTCCCTCCTTCCCTGCCCCCAAGAGCCTGCCCCTGCCCCTTCAGACCCCGTAGACTGCCCTGGCCATGGTGTCGTAACACATCGCTGGCTGGAATCTGGTTGTGATTATCTCCTGGCCAGCTGGCCACGCTATCAGGGGCCCCAAGGTGACCCCTGTGCCTCCTGCCAGATAATAGCACAGGCTTGAGGTGGCTCTGCCTTAGCCGCAGGGACCTGTGCCAGGGGACCTTGGAGTAATAATAACGCTGACTTCTCAAGGAGGCTGAGAGGAGACAGTGGTTGGTGGCAAAGGACAGGATTCCTGTGTGTCCCCAGCATGTGGTGGGAGGGTCCAGGAAGATGCGCCTACTCCAGGCCCCTGGACACCTGAGGTTTACGAGCACCAGGGGTCACAGAGGCGAGGGGGGCAGGTGAGGGCCCGGCCACTGCTAGGGCGCTGATCCCACCATGCCTCAGTTTCCTTGTCGTAAAGCTAGGACAGTAAAGGTCTCTACTCCCTGGGATACGCGCTCGAGGCGCAGCCATCGGTACCTGTCCCGGCCAGCTCTTCCCAGGCTTCCTTTCGCCTCACCCCCCCCACCCTCCGCTTCCTGTCCCAGCACTGCTCACCCCCACTGGGGCTCCTGCTCACAGGATCCGCACTGCAGCTGCTCTCCCTGTGCTGCAGGAAGCCCCGGGAAGCTCCCTGCCCTCCACAGCCTCCGGGATAGAGAGGAGCCTCCTCGTGGCCGCAGGCGCTGCGTCCTGGCCGACCCCCCTCCTTCCTCCTTCTCCTTCTCTCCGTGCTCCTCCTCCTTCTCCTCTCCTGCAACCTTCTTCTTCTTCCTCCCCCATCTCAGGGCCTTTGCACCTGCTGCTCCCTCCACTGAAAAGCTTTCCCCTCTGATCCGGTCTTGGATGTCCAGCTCTTGGATCAGAGGGAGTTCCTTGGTAAGTTTCCCTCGGTCCACTTCCCTGGGACCTGTCCCACCTCCCAGCTGCCCCACTTGGTCTCCTGAGCTCCCAGCTGGAGCCCTTTTAGGGAGAACAGGAGTCTGTCACCTGGAAGGCCTTCCCTGCCACAGGAGCGGGCACAGTGGGTACTGGCTGTGTCAGGAGCGGAGCTCAGTCCTGGGCTCCAGGCAGCACGGTCTGCCCTGTGGTCTGCTTGTGAGGTCCTGCGGGGCCTCTGAGCTGGGTCTAGTCCTAGAGGTGTGGGGCTGTGCACAGTCTGCTTTCCTCCCTCCACCTCCGGAGCATGTCCTGGGGCTCGTGTGTACCCCAGGCCTGCTGCGGCCTCTGCTGCTGGGCACTCTGAGCCAAGATGGCCCTATGAGCCTCCTGCCTGCCCATTCCCTTTCCGGGCTTGTCTGTGTGGCTCTCTCCTGCAGCCATGGCTCAGATGGTCATTAGCTCATCTGCCCCTCCGCCCAGAACAGGAGGCTGGGTCACGTGGTCCCTGCTGCTTCGCCAGTGGGAAGCACAGGGCTTGACCCAAAGGGATCCAGTAAATCCTGGTGAGCTGGAGGCTGGGGCCGGGTACCGGGCTCGGTACTGTCAAGGCCCCTGATTTTCCCATGTCGTGGTTTTGTGTTCTGCTCCCAGCCTGTCTCCTTAAAGCCCCAGGATGGCTGCTGAAACCCTGTCATTTCCTCCCACCAAGGCCAAGGCGGGAAAAGGCCCTCACATGTCCCCTAAGGGACGAAGCAACGGATCTGGGGCGCCCTTGGGAAGACCCCTCCATCTCACAGTTCCACTGCAGCTTCTGCCAACCTTTCCCTAGGGACAGAGGGCTATGTGTGGCTTGGGACAAGTGACTTAAGTCACTGAAAGCCACAGGCAGGGTCCACTCTTGCCCACTGAGGGGGACCCCAGAGTGGGGGGCACTTTGCGGGTCCTGGGGCTGTGGATGCCCCCTCCTGTCCTCCTTTCCCGGGAACCCCCGAGTGATGGGTGTGCGTGGGAGGCGGGGCAGAGACGGGGTTTCAAGCAAATTAGGCGGCTGGACACCTGCCCCTCAGGCAGTGGTTAGAGCCAGGAATGGAGAGGCGGGTGGGCAGGCCCAGGGCTGGGGACACCAGGGGAGATGGAGACCAGGCAGAGACACACACAGCTGGAGAGACGCGGGGCAAGGGGGACACGGCCCAGAGGGACAGGGACAGAGAGACACGAGGAGAGACAGACAGGCTGAGAGACAGCGCAGCGGTGGGCTTGGTGAGGAAGACTTTCATCCAGGAGCGCATGGAGGCCCGGCCCGGTCTGCGTCTGAAGGTCTTGCACAAGTCCCTTTCGGGCCTGTGCGTTACTCTGCCCATCTTCACCATTGTGGGGTATGCCCGCTCTCTGAGGTCTGTCCTGAGGGGCCTGCACCCTGGGTCTCCATGGGCCCTGGGCCTTCTGTGACCTATAAATGACTTGCAAGGGGTGGGACTGGTCCCCAGGGCGGGAGGGAGACATCTACCCCAGCTCACAGCAGGCAGTGCAGGAGGGGATTCTAAAGCCCCTGTCCTGTGTGTGCCCTGCGGGGCTGGGCGGCAGGGGGAGGAGAAGCTGGGACAGTCGTTCACTGACCACAGCCCTGAGTGCCAATGGCGGCCCTCTGCTTGTGGTCACGGCCATCAGGGTCTGTGTGTTCTCCAGGCGCCCTTTCAATTCCAGATAAGGAGTCCACCTCAGAGCCCGGGGCCTTCCTGCCAGGCGGGGTTAAGGTTTGGTGGGACAGGCCTGGGTCCAAGTCCCTTCTTCCCCCTGACAGGCTGGGGAACCTGAGCAGTTCTTCTTTCCAAGCCTCAGTTTACCTGTTTGTGAAATGGAAAAATGATAGTTTAAGGGCTGATGTGTGGACTGAGATGAGGTGTGGAAGATGCTTGGCCTAGGCCAGGATAGAATAAGTAAGTGCTCCACAAATGCCAACTGGGATGTTGGGGACCAGTTTTTAAATGATTTTAAAATGATTCCTCTAATTGCTCTTTTTTTTTTTTTTTGCTGAGAACTGGATGAGGTTCAGAGAGGGGCAGCAATTTGCCCAGGGTCACCAACCAAGCGGAGGAGCTGAGATTCGAATGCATGCGTGCCACCTGGGAGGCCTGTCTGGGACTCTGTCCTTCATGGGTAGGAAGTGCGTGGCATTAGCCATGATCACCCGTTGTAGCAATTGCAAAATCCTTCTCCCTTTGCCTGCCGATAAAGGGAATCCATTGCAAAACAGCGGAGAAATTATTAAGTGTTGTGTCATCCCGCCGCAAGGCCCTGGGTGCCCCTTTCCTGCCCGGAGGCCTGGGTGGAGCCCAATCCTCATTCCCCCTGCTTGGCCCGACCAGGAGAGGCCAGCTGGGGTCAGCAGGGACTTCAGGGGTGGCGAGGGCAGCCCCCAGTGCCGGGTCCCCAGAGCCCTTGGCTCTCCAGAAGGGGCAGCTGCATCCTGACAGGTGCTCAGCCAGTCTCAGGTGGTCCCTTATCATCTGCTGCTCCACGTCCAGTCATGGGCAGGGGCTCTGCCAGCTCTCCCTGAAGGACACATCCTCCTGCCAGCTGGCATTTCCCTCCATGTCTACATCCGGGTTCCCGGCCGCAGGCCTCTCTCCACCTGCACCCCTGCGGGAGCCTCACCCCTCTCACGGCTCCCACTTTCCCTCCACACTGCCTTCAGGCAGCCACGGTGGCCTGTGAGGAGTTGTGTCAGATCTTGTCTTTCTTCTGTCTAGAACTTTCCTTGGCTCCTGCCTTGGAGGAAACTCAAAGCCCTTTCAAGGTCACAGGGCCCCTCCTGTCTGGGTCCCAGGGCTCGTGTGGCCTTCTACACCATTCTGTCTCCTTTGCTCACTTTGCCCCAAACACCCTAGGCTCTGTGCTATTGCCTAACATACCTGGCGTGATGGAACCCCAGGGCCTTTGAACTTGCTTTTCCTGCTCCCTGGCTGAGCTCTTTCACACACCTGGGTTTGCCACTATTCAATCTCATCTCAATGTCACCCCTTCTGGAAAGCGTCTGATGTTTCCCTGCTAAAGTTTTACTTTCATCATCATCCCAGCCCTCCTATTATACACTGCTTTTATTTTTATTTTGAGACAGAGTCTCACTATGCAGCCTAAGGTAGCCCAGAACTCGAGGCAATCTTCCTGCCTCAGCCTCCCAAGTACTGGGATTATAGGCATGCACCATCATTCCCAGCTATATGTTGCTTTTAAATTTATTCAGTGGGGCCGGGGATCTAGCTCAGTGGCACAGTACCTCCTCAGCAAGTGCAAGGTGCTCAGCTGGATTCCTGGTACCAAAAAAAAAAAAAAATTATTTACTATCCTTCTGCCTCCTTGGAGTGACATCTTCCTCAGTGTGAGGACTGGTCTCTTTTGTTCATGACACTCCCTGGATGTCCTGCACTGGGCCTCCCACAGGAATTGCTGAATCTGGGCCTGGGGAGACAAGAGGAGTGGGAGTCGGTCACCATCACCCTCAAGTCTGCTGTCCTGGCTGTGGCTGGAGAATGAAGCCAGGATCAGCCACTAGCCTCCTTCAGGCGCAGGGGGCAGGGGGCACGGCCTCCCCGGAGCCCCTGCGGACTGCCTGGCTGCCAGCCCCACCCGGGCCCTCCACCCGCTGTCTCCTCACGTTCCCCAACCTTGCTAGTTTTGTTTCCAGATTTACTGTCAACCTTCCTCCCCTGACCAAGTGCTCAGGGGTACAGGGCCTCGCCGGCCCGGTCTCCCTGCTGTCCCTCAGTGGCCTGCAGGGCTTGGCCCCCTGTGGGATGCATCCAGTGACGGCCTGATCAAGGCGAGGAGCCGGTCCTGGTGGAGAGCGAGCGAGGCTAAGGCGTTGTGCCTGGGCCTGCAGAGTCAGGGAGAGAAGGGGCTGGCTCGGCCTCGCTGGATGACAATGACGACAGGTCCTGTAATGACACGGTGTTATAATAGGCACACAAAGTGTACTAATCTGATATTATATCTGGGCTTTTGACAATAGATACAATCAGCCAGCCACCGTTTGCTAACTCATTCTCCACCTATCTCCACGCTCCGCCTAGATTCTTATCGGCTTCCTTAATTAAATGGAAAGCAAAGCTCTGCTGGCCAGGGCCACAGCCCCGCTCTGCTCCGCTCCGAAGAGTCCTGCCCCACCCTCCCTAAGCCGGGATAATAGCTACTCCCACACCGGCCAGGCGAGGCCTGCATCATCCCAGGACCCTGGCCCAGGCCTCCACAGCCTGGTGAGCCCCAGAGGAAGCCACTGGGGGCTCCTACTGGTGGCTCCTGGGCCAGGCTGAGCTTGAGGTTTGGTGCTTTGGCTGAAAGGTTAAAGGCATCACCAACCCTGGAGATCAGGATATTGTAGACAAACACCCAGGTTTCTGGCTTCTCCTGAGGAATGAGAAGATGCAGGACCCTTGGGCTCCCCGTCCTGAGTGCTGGGGCTGAGGGGTGGCTGTCCCCACTACATGCGACATGATCCCAGTCACCTGCCTGCTGCCTGCCAAGTTGTTAGCCATCTGCAAGATGGGAGAGTGAGGCTCAGAATAGACGGGTGACCTCACTGTGCAGCACAGCAAGCCCCGACTTGGGTCTCAGTCACTCAGTAGGTCTTTACCAAGCACCCAGGATGCCAAGCACTGGGGACAGAGAGAGGCTGTGGCAGACAGAGTCCCTGCCCTCTGGGGCTGACGGCCTGTGGCTCCACAGCTGTGCTGTCACCCTCACACTGGGCAAGTGTCTGCTAGAGATGGCTCCTTTCTGATGCCCCCAGGAGGCCCGAGGCTGATTCCCGTAGCTGCTGGGCCCATCTGGATGGAAATGGATTCCCCTAGGTTTAAGGGCTTGGAAGCAGCTGTGCTGGAAGAAATACAAGAGTTCCCACGTCAATGGTGTCCCTGCCCCGCAGCCTGGCTCCCGGGGTGGCCTGACCGGACAGGCTGGGGGTGAGATATGGGGGCAGAGGGGAGCAGAGAAGGCTTGTGATTCAGCGGGTCAGAGCACGTCCTGGTTGAAGGTCTCTCCCCAGGTCCTCCTCAGCTAAGAGAAGCCGCATTGGGTCAAGATGCTGAAATACTCGTGCTACCCACTTGCTCTCCAGGAAGGAGGACTTCGCTTAGCAGGCCTGGGACAGATGGCTTCACTTGTTGCCTCTGTACTCCACAGTGCCGCCCCTGGTCTGGAGGAGGAACTGCAGTCTGGATTATCGGCCCCTCCCCAGCAGTGGCCCCAGCTTGGGTCACACTGACCCCAACGGGCCACGGCTGAGCAGCTGGACTCCAAGGAGCCACATCTGAAGAGCTCGGAGGAGCCTGCACACCCCGCCGCTGGCTCCCCACTGACGCGGGAGGGGATGAATAACAGTCTCAGCCATCATGTGCGTGAGCTAAAAATAACCCTGACATACTTTTGCGTTGGGAAACAATGTGGATTCCAAACATTCTCAGAGGGCAGAGAGGAGAAAAAAGGAAGACTGGAAATCAAGTTTTTGGGCTTAGTAATTAATTAGCGCCTGTAAACAAATGATTCATGTTCTTTCCTAGCTATTTTTCTTTCCATTTGGTGTGGATTTTTGTAGGAACTGAGGGAAGGAGGCCAGGAGAGCCAAGTCGGTATAAGGAGGGATGGGACAGTCCTAAGGAGGATTAGAGAGCACCTTCAGGTGGGTTCCCCCATGTGGGGTGACCCTGAGAGCTGGGGTCTGGACACATCCGAGGGGCAGTGAGGAGGCCACACTGGTGGTGTGGAGGGACAGGGGTGAGGCCAGGCAGAGGCACAGGATCCAGGCCACACGGGCGCTGGTGGAGGGGTGAAAGCATTTTCCATGGACCCTGAAGACAGCGGGAGCCTGGGAGGGCTTTGAGGGGGAAGGAAAGTCATCTGACCTATACAGCGACGTCATGTAAAGAACGGATAACCAGGGAAATCTGTTCTGCATGTTCTCTGTTATTTGGATGTGTCTGGGACTGAGATTTCCTGAACAAATGATTACCCGGCGGTTGCATTTCTTAGGGGTTTACATTTTCAACGTCAGTTTCCCCCCTCCCTGCAGAGCATCAGCCGTGCGACAGGAGGGACCTCGTGAGTTTTGTTTACTTCTGTGTCCCGGTGCCTAGACCACAGCCAGGCACACAGTAGGACCTCAGCGCGTTTGCCAAGTGGCTGAGGGCGCCTCTCCACAAGGTCATGGCTTTGTTCCATCTTGCAGGGCAGAGAGATCTCCCGAGCCAGGCTGGGATAGTTCCATGGAAAGGCAGGGTTTGTTTAGTTCAAATTAAAGAGAAGTTTCACAGCTGGAAAATCTGTTCTCTAAGGCAATGAGCACCCCGGCAAAGGCGCATGCAAGCAGGGCCTGCGCTGCTAGCCCCGTGATAGCCCTCTCCAGGTGGACACAGGCTCTGGGCAGGCCATAGATTTCGTACAGTGATCTCTCAGGTCTGTGTATGGCTATGCCTGTTGTACACAGAGAAACCAAAGCCCAGGGGACAGTGACACACTCAAGGACTCATGGTTCCAAACTGCAGAGTTAGAACTGGGTTAGAAGCCAGATCTGACCCTAAAGTGTATGCTTTTAACTCTTCCTCTGAGTCTAGCTCTACCACTTAGATGCTGTGTGACCCGGGGGAAGATGCTTTGCCTTGCTGGACCTCAGTGTCTGCCACGTTATGCAGGACCGGACACCTGCCTTGCAGGCTTCTGCGGGGAGCTGAGGAGACCCGAGCTGGCACCCGGGGCTTCCAGCATTCACACCCTGCTCCCAGCTGAGGTCCTTCCGGGTGCTCACCAGCAGCCCTTCCCAGATCTTGACCCCTCTCAGCTGGCAGCTCCTCAGCATCTCTCCAGTGGCTTCTGTCGCCTACTTCGTGCTGATTCACCCATGCCACCCCTGCGTCTTGCCCTCTGCTTGTGTTTTCTTCCTCCTTTTCTTGGTAAAACCGCTGTCTCCCCTGATTGCCAAAGCTGCCTTTGGAGAGCAGACAGGCAGCGGGGACCCCATCATCCCACGGGGCTGTCACAATTGCTTCCCCATCCCTACTCCCCTCCCCATGCAGCCTGAGGTCACCAGACAGGAGGCCAGGACTGGGTTCATGGCTGGGGGTCTAGTGAATCACCAAGGAGAAGGTGAGCTCTGTCCTGGGGCCCCTTGGGAGGACCACAAGGATGGGTGACTGAGGCAGGTCACTCTGAAGTTCCTTGGAAGGCTGGCACTCACAGTTGGTGGTGAACAAATATGTGGGAAGGCCATTGGGTGCCGAGGGGATATGCAGGGGCCAGGGTGGCAGAGGTAGGGCTTTGGGGTGGCTCTTTACAGGGCTGGCTTACCTGGGCTCATCCCTGCTCTGCCCCAGGTCCACCGCGTGAACGGACTCCAGTTCACACAGCTCTCCGAGCCTCGGTTTCCTCATATGGAAAATGGGACTGATACTAAATTCCCCTCAGAGGCCGTGGTGAGGCCTCTTCAGAGGAGGAGGATGAAGACAAGGGACCAGAGCAGGGCCAGACACACGGCCCCTGCTGAGGGTGTGACAGTCACTATTCTGACTGCCAGTGCAGCAGGAAGCACAGAGATCTGGGCTTTTGCTAGACTTGGTGCAATCTCGCTTCCCACCCCTGTGTCCTCCAGCAGCCCCCACCACTCTGAGCCTGTCTCCTCTCCTGGACAGGCAGCTGTTTGTTTCTGGAGGTCAGCGGTGAGGATGAAGCATGTGGGTCAGCACCAAGTGCCCAGCGCAGCGCTCTGCACACATTGCTCTGCACACATCACTCTGGGTGGTCGTGGCATCCACAGACCCTGCGGCCTCACGGGGAGCTGATCTCACGGTCAGCCCACTTGGCTCTGAGTCCAGGCTCTGCTGTGAGCCGCAGTGGGACTGGGTAGGACTGTGGGGCGGAAGTACCCAGTCTGGTGCTTGGTCACTGGGATCTCTGTGTCCCTGATGACCAGGGTGAGGTTACCCTAACATTACAGGTGGGAAGGAAGTGAGGTGGGGACAGTTTAACCTTTCCATGGTGAAGAAACAGGCTCGGGGAGGTGAAGTCACTAGCCAGCTGTCTAGCAAACATCTGGGGCTGTTTAGCTCTGGGACCTGTCCTCCAGAAGAGGGCTCTTGGCTGCATACACTGAGGTTGAGGGTGTCCCTGAGAGCCCCAGAACAGCCTTTGGTGGCTGAAGGAAGCAGGCAGCATGTGCTGGGAAATCAGCATCAGTTGGTGTGAGGCTGTGGGGTGCTGTCCAGACTGGGCACCTGGGAGTGGCTTTGCATGTGTGGGGCTGCTGTGGGTGTCTTTGGGTGTGGCAGCCCCACCAGGCCCAGGCTAGGTCTTTCTCCCTTCACTCTGCCAACCTTGCAACATTCAGCCTAATGTTTTGTTGTTACTATGGAACTCAGAAATATTTTTCCAACTGACCAGCCTTCTAAATTCCTTCCTGTGTGTGCAGGATTCTCTGCTGTGTGAGGTAGATGTTCTGCCTTCCACAGAGGTGGCCGAGAATATGAGACTCTGTCTTGCTTCTCTTGCAGCTAGAGCATAGACATGTGACTCAGTTTGGCCAATCAGATGCATCATCCTGGACTTTCCCTTCTGCCACATCCTCCCCTGCTCAGAACCCTCTCATAGCTCCCTGTTGTCCTCCTGATGGCACTCAGATAGTTCTCCAAGTGCCCCCAGGTTCAACACGATGGGGACTGGTTGACTTCATCTCCTGTTCCCCTCTCCTGGCTCCTCCCATAGCTCCATAGGCCTCCATTGGCTAAACTTATCCTGCTGATATGTTCATACCTGCCCGGGGCTGTGTGCTTGCTGGTCCTTTTATATTTCCAGGTCACAGGGGAAGAGAAGGGGTTGGGAGAAGGGAAAAGAATTGGAACCAAGGTGGACTTTGCCACAGCCCTGGTCAGAGACCCCTTTCTCCAGGTTCTTCTTCAGCAGAATCCCAAATCCCCACTCAAGCCAGCCTCACTCAGCACCCTCAAGGCAGTTGTGCACACGTGTGTGTATGTGATATCACCTCAAGGGGGTGGAAACTGACTCTCTTGATCTCTTTCTGTATAAAGCAAAGACATTCATAGAAAACACAATCAGGTAAACTACCTATTTGTGGCTCTAATATTTTATAGGGGAAAACTAGAAGAAAAATGTTAAAAAATCCTCTGGAGGGGATAACAAAAATGTGGAGAAACACCAGCTTTTTCTATTTTTGTGATACTGGGGTTGAATCCAGACCCCGACTCCTGCTACCACAGGGCTGCACCCCAGCCCCAGAAATGTTGGTTTAACTCAGTTTGATTCCATACAAAACTCAGCTTGAATTAACTCCACTGAGCTGCTCAACCAAACCCAGCAGGACTCAGTCATGGACTGGACTGAAGTTTAACTTGGCTCTGCCTTCACTACCCTTCTGTCCACCAACGGGCTCTGTGACCTCGGTCGCACACTGCTCTCAGCTCGCTTCAGTATGAAATGCACCTCAGCAAGCTCTGCTCCCTCTCGCCTCCCCTCAGCTCCCTTTACCCCAGTTCAACTCTGGCTCCACCCCATCTCCTCAACTCACCTAGTCATCTGAACTCAGCCTAACTCAGTGCGCCTGCACCGGTACCCAGCCCAACCCCGGCTCCCACCCTAGCTCACCTCAAAACCTTGCCCCCCCCGACACCCCCCAGGCCTGCAGAAAAGAGATCTTCCTGTCTGACCCCAGGGTCCTGTCTAGCAGGGGCCTCCATGGGTCCATCCAGCAGGTGCTGGATTGGGAGCAGCACAGGGCAGCCCTGGGGAGCCCTGGTGACTGGGAGGGGGGCATTTGGGTGCGAGGCACAGCATGAGCAAGGGGCAGGGAAGTGCGGCGGGCATGCAGAGGTCTGGAAGTTGCTCCAGCTGGACCACAGGGTGGAGGTGGGGAGGGACCAGGAGGCTGAGGATGCTCAGACCCTCAGACGGACCCTGGCCTGGGTGGCAGAGCCACTGCTGGGTCGCACAGAGGGGATGTGTGATGGGAGCCATCCTTCTGCTGCTGGAGGGGACCAGAACTGAGAGGGGAGTGGGGACAGGGCAGAGAAGCCCAGCCCTGGGGAGCAGCAGGGCCAATGGGGTGGGAGGCTCACAGAGGGGATTCAGGAAATCAGCGCTACAAGCCGTCAGGGGCAAGCAGGGCTCTGGGTTAGGGTTGGCCACTCAGCAGCAGGGGAGCTGGAATCTGAGCCCCGAGGGGAACACACCCTGCACACGGGCAGGGTGGGCACCACTAGGCTCTTCTGCCACCATGGTTATTTCTTTTTCCTCACCGTCCCCTTCCTTCCTTGTTTTGCGGTGCTGGGGATGGAGCCTGGGCTCCGATTTTGCAGGCAGGTGCTCTCCTGCCGAGCCCCAGCCCCAGCCCTGGCCCTGGAATTTCACGTCAGCCTGTGCTGTGCAGTGTGTATCGTGTGGACACTGCAGAGAGGGTCCTGCCTTTTGTTCCTCCCCTGCTACCCTTGGTCCTGAGTAGGCAATGCGGGCTCCTGGGTGCAGCCCAGGGGCCTTGCTGACCTGGCACCCCCACTTGGCCAGGACTCTCCCCTTCTTGCTCTCTAGGCAGCCCCTCTGATATTCTGGTTTCCTACCCCAGGCCCTTTGCACAGGCACTGCCTCTTCCTGGGACACTTCCGGTGGTGGCTCACCCTCTGGTTCTCAGAGTGAATGTCACCTTACTTCTTTGGAGTGACTATCTCTGGGTACCTGAGTGAAAGTTGCTCTGATCCTTCCCTTTCACATCACCTGCTGTTTTTTGTTTGTTTTTAACATTCTTCTTTCTTTCTGGATTTTCCCTGTGTTCTATCTACCTCTCCTAGGAGACCAGGCTTCTGCAGGCAGGAACTTTGTGCCTCACTTTCTGCTGTGTCTGGTTGCCTGGCACACAGAAGTGCTCGATAAACACATGTGGAACAAGTGAATCCTTGAATGAGCCAAGAAATGGATGGATGGACGTAACTTAAGAATGTGGGGGTCAGGAGGAGGTGTAGAAGGCCCAGGCCCAGCCAGGTCCCAGTTCCTCTCTCAGGGTCCTGTGCCCTGAAGAGGGCCCTGTTGACAGGCAGATGGGCAGGCGGGCAGGCGGGCAGGGGGCAGGGCTGGGCGAGGCCTCCTCATTCCTTGCTGTTTTCATCCTTGGTAATTATGGGCTCAGACACTCCTCGATGCCTTCCCAGAATAATAGCTGGGCCTGTTATCAGCGGCATCTCTGGGACCTTCTCACAAACAGTCATTAATCAAGGCTCGCTGCCACCCTGCACTCCCTCCCTTCCTGGAAACTGAGGCACAGAGAGGTGAGGCCACTTTCTCAGTGCCACACAGCCCATGGCAGAGGGTGAGCTTATTTCACCTGAGCCTTCTGGTGTGGGCTGGAGACCCCTTTCCTGGTGCACATGGGGTGGGAGTGGGGCCCTGGGCCCACCATGGCTGAGGGGCCCTGCCCCCAATTTTGGGCCCTCAGCCCTTCTGGAAGCCCCAAGGGCCTTCCAAGGTGGCCTCTTAATCATTGCCAGTTAATTAAGGAGGTTAAACAGCTCCGCGGGGCCCATGCAGGCCTGTCCTGGACAGGCGCGGGCAGGGGCTGTGCCCCAGAGCGGGGCCCCGGGCCCCAGCAGAGTGAGGCCTGCCCAGGCTTCTCTGTGCCCACCTGGGGGTCCCGGAGCGTCCAGGGAAGGGGTGACCGGGGTAGGCGGGGAGCCCGTGTCGGGCGGTGCCCCTTTCCTTCTCCGGGCCGTGTGTAGGAGGCGCTGGCATCACTTAATGAGGCTCCGCCGCTGCCAGGCAGCACTGGAGGAGTTGAAACAGGCTCTGGGTGAGGTGAGTTTCGTGGGCTGGGCAGAATCTGTGGCTCGGTGCCAGGTGGGTGCTCCCTGGGGTGCTGGGGGTGGGCGGGGCCCCTGCCTGCCTTGCATCCGGCCCTCTGCCCTGACGGACGGATGGACGGGGTGGGAGCAAAGGAAACCTGGGAGGGGACAGTGCGATGACAGGGACGCTGGTGAGGAGAGCAGGCCACGGCCACACCCGTGGGAACCACGCCACGGGCCCGGGCCACTAGGCAGAGTCGGGGGCTCCAGGGACTCTGCAGACCTGTGCTCAGATGCAAGCTGGGCCTCCGTCTTCTGATCCGAGACGTGGAGGTGGTTGGATGGGCTGGTTTGGGCTTGGAGTCAGGCTTCGGAATGACCAATCCTGTCCCAGCCAGGGCTGCCCAACTTGCTGTGCAGCCACCGGCAAGGAACTGGCTCCTCTGGGCTCCCACAGCTCTGGCTGGGCCACGGGAGGGACAGGATGGCCTGATGAGAGTGATGGCTCCTGTGGACGCCCTTGCCACAAATGTCTCGCGCAGGGTACCCAGTCCTGATTCCTCCGGTGTCCAGCAAGAGAGGTGTTCGGTCTGCTCTGCTGGCCCTGAGGAATCTTGCAGGCCTGGACCCAGGCCCAGGAGGCTTGGGAGGAATCGCACTTAAGCCAGGCTGAGGGGCCTGGGAGCGGAAGGCTCGGGTGGCTGCATCCTGGGGACCACTGGGGGGCAGGCCAGGTGAGGCCGGCCTGGGCAGGGTCCCCGTGTTCCGACAGCCCGCGTGCACCTGTGCGTGCGAAGTGTGTGTGTGAGCTAGTGTGTCGGTGCGGCTTGCTGGGTATTTTTTGTCGCTCCCTGCTCTTGTTTTTAAAGTCACTTTTACAGGCCCACAACTGGCATACAGTAGGTCCCACCTGCTTGGGTGCACAGACCTGACTTGTGACACACTTAGCATTGTGCAGTGCCACTCACACCCGGAGCTGGAAGGGACAGTCTCTTACCCTGAGAGCCCTTGGTGCTCTCGGCTGCGAATCCCTTTCGCTACTCCCGGCCCCTGGCAGCCAGCCGCCTTCTTATTTTGAAAAAATTTCAAACTTGCACAAAAGTGTAAGACCCTCACTGGCCTCCGTGGTGTTGTCCCTTCACCCCAACTGTCACCTGACGACACTCTGCCCACTCACATGCTTGTTCTCACTGTCTCTGACTCCCTTTGCCTGGGTGGCACCGACCCAGCGACCAGGTGCAGATGCCCCGCCCTTCACCCTGACAAGCCACAGTGTGTCCCTCGTGCCCTAATCACACCTGGGCCCTTCGGGGCTGCTCCAAAGTGTCTTCGTGATTGTTTTGTTTTATTTTATTTTATTATTCATTTATTTTTCTGGCCCAGAGTCTGGTTAGGCTCCATGTTTGGTGACAAGTCTCTTTGGCATCCTTTCCCTGGGACACTTTTCCTGCTTCTGCCCGATGGCAGACACTGTTTTCCATCCACGCTTCTGGGTCCCTCAGCTAGGAGCTGCAGGGCTGCCGAGATGACACTGAGGGGCAGCTGGTCGGGGTGCAGGTGGCAGCGTTGTTTCAGACGGGTGTGGAGAGAGGGTTTCATAATTTCAGCTTCCATTAGTGTCCCGAATGTCAAAGCACAAAGTAGAAACCACAGTTTGTCAGGCCTGAGGGTGGGGCTCTAACCCCAGGTCTGCCTCCCTCGGCTGTGAGACCTGGGACCGGTGACTTGATCTCTAGGGCCTCAGTTTCCCCTTCTGTGAAATGAGGCTCATCCCGGTGGCTCTGCCTCACCCCACTGTCTGGAGGAGATGAACTGATGCCCAGCTGCGTGAAGAGTAGCAACTTCTGTTTCTTCAGTTTGGTGACAGTCACCCTACACCTATGCGCATGGAAGAAGCAGCTTGCTAAGTGGGGTCACCTGTCTTCTCCTGGTAACTCAGCACTGGTGTTGCCTCACATCTCCTGGGGTAGAAGGTGACTGTCACTAGGAGCTTTCACTTTCATCCATTCCTCCCGCAGATGCGTGGATGGGGCAAAGGTGTGGGAGCAGTGAGGTGATTTCACCCCTCTTCCCTCTCTCTCCCTTTCTGCTCCCCTCCCCTCCCCTCCCCCTCCCTCTGC
>PVLA01014826.1:0-28333 GCA_004027455.1 Hydrochoerus hydrochaeris
ATGAGGCATATAGAACTCCAGCCAGCTACAACCAAAACAGATCTACACCCAGACATATAATAATCAGGATCCCAGAAATCCATCACAAGAACAGAATATTAAAAGCAGTCAGAGAAAAGAAACAGATTACCTATAAAGGAAAACTCATCAAAATCACAGCAGACTTCTCAATGCAAACCATCAAATCAAGAGCTTGGAGCAAAATATTTCAAACCCTGAAAGAAAATAACCTCCAACCCAGAATGACGTACCCTGCAAAACTGTCTCTCAAAATTAATGGAAAGACAAGATATTTCCATGAAAAAGAGGAACTGGGGGAGTTTGTGACCACCAATCCAACCCTGCAGAGAATACTGAAGGACATTCTAGAGAGAGAAGAAAATCACCAGGGTTCCAGGAACAATGGCAGAAAGGCCTCAAAGAAAGGGGCAGACAGTGGAATGAAGGAGAAAAGTAAGCAACAATGACAGAAAAATAGCATAGCAGAGATAAGCCAGAGAAGATTGGTTATACTGCTGTTTTATCTTGACTGATTTTATTTGAATCTGGAATGCTTGAGAGTATCAAGTCTGAGAGTAGAGGCAACTACTCTGAAGATGACAAGATTCAATAGGATACTCATTCTGGTTTGATTGTTAACTGCCTTTGAAGTCCTATAATGTCTCCAATGTTTAGATTTTATTAATAGTGTAATGCAATTCTAAGTTTAATTATACTATGTTTGACAATATAGACAATTTTATTAAAAATGAGACATCATAGTAACTAGCGTAGATCACCTAGTATTGTGGTTTTATATGTCCTTTTCATTTTGTGTTTCTCTAGAAATTTGTATTGTTGACTTGTTTTGATTTGTTTTTCCCTCTAATACAGAAAGGCTAGGTATACATGTAGAGACTTATATATTCAATATTATACCCATTCTGGTTTGATTATTAACTGCCTTTGAAGTCCTATAATGTCTCTAATGTTCGGTTTTTATTAATAGTGCTATGTACCACTAAGTTTAATACTATGCCTGATGATAGACAATTTTATTGAAAATAACAGGAGACATCATGGTGACAACTGTAGATCACCTAGCACTGTGGTTTTATATGTCCTTCTCATTTTGTGTTTCTCTAGGAATTTGTATTGTTGACTTGTTTTGATTTGTTTCTCCCTCTAATACAGAAAGGCTAGGTATATGTGTAGAGACTTATACATATGTAGAACTTCTAAGTAGTTTACAAGAATGGATTATAGTTATTGTAAACAGAAAAAAGAGAGGAAAATAAAGTATTCTAAAGGATATAACTGCATGTATGTTTGAGTGTGTGGGATTGATAACCATGTTGCTAAAGTTTTTGTTGGATGAATGAACAAAACTGATTTCAGTCTCACTGTTTGGATATCCACTTCATAGGCTTTACTTTTGTAACTTGAACAACTACTTCTAAGAGGAAAATATGTAATTAACAACTAGTGATTTCTTACTGGTTACTATTTTTGTTTTTTTGTTTTGTTTTTGAGACTTTGTATTATTTCTACCCTCTTTCTGTTTCAAATTTTTTTCTTTAAATAAAAATAAATAAAAAATAAATAAATGGAAGAATTTTGACCTGAGAGATGCATATGTTAAATGTGTATGAACACAAAAATCCACTGAGCTGGGCATGTTAACAGAGACCTATAATCCCAATATATGGAAGGCCTAAAGAATTTAGCAGCTTAGTAAAACCATCTCAAATGAAAACTAAAAAGGGATGGGGAAGTTCCAAGTTCAATCTGTAGTACCAATAAACAAATATGGTGGGTATGTAGCTCAGTGGCAGAGTACCCGTCTTAGTTACCTTTTACTCGTCGCTGATACAAAATACCTGATGCCCAAAGTTGGGAAAGGAAAGGTTTATTTCTTACAGTTTTTGGAGGTTTTAGTCCATACTCAGTTGGCTCCAAGGCAGGTTGGCATGGTGGGGCTGCAGTTTATGGCGGCTGCAAACAGCAAGGCAGAAACCAGCAAAAGAGACATATGCCTTCTTCCTGCCATTACATCACATCCTGGCTCCAACCCTAGGCCAGTGTAGCACTCACACCCCCAATCCAAGGGCTAGACAATAAACCAATCACAAATGCATAATGCAAAGGCATGAGGCTTGGGGGCCACTGACATAAACCATGACAGTACCCATGCTCAGTACCACAAAGGGAAGAGGGTAGGGAGAAAATTTTCTTTTTTTTTTTTAAGAAAAATTTCAAGACAAATTTATTCTCATCATTCTGAAGGTGGGAAGTACGAAATCAGTGTCACTGAACACACTGTTAGCAGGGCTGCACTCCCTGAAGGCTCCAAAGAATAATTCATTTCCTGCCTGTTCCAGCATCTGCTGGTTGCTCTTTGTCTGGAGACTGGAGTGTAACTCCAATCTCTGCCTCATTGGCCAAATCACTTTGTCCTTTCCTGTGAGTGAATAATCCTTGCTTCTCTGCCTCTCTCCAGTAAAGACACATAATTGCATATGTAATCAAGGGTAATCTCATTTCCATGGGCTTAGGTATTGCTATGAATATTTGTTCTAATCCCTGGATTGGTCACTTTGGCAAAGGGAACAGGATGAGGCCGCATGGCTCCAACCCAGTGAGAACCATCCATGGGGCTGGGACTGAGGCAGCCACATCCATGGCTTCCAGGGTACCTGGAGTGTTCATGGGGAAGGAGTGGGGGTACCTCACATCTGAACTCCACCTTCTCACTCTGGGGTTGAGGTGCTGGCTTCTTTCCTGAACACAAGGGGGAGCTCACACTCTACCCTCACACTCCCTGGTGCCAACCTGGCTCTGCATTACTCACCAAACTCCTACCAGGGTCTCCAACTCCTGCCTGCTCTCTGGACATTGGCTCTACACTCCAGATCTCTATTAGCAAACCCAGAAATATTCAGCAAAGAAATTTATTTCTCTCCTAGACCCTCCAGAAAAGCATCCCTACTGACACCTTGATGTTCATCCAATAAGCAAATTTTAACTTCTGACTTCCAGAGCCATGAGATAATATTTTTATTTAAAGCCACCCAATTTTATACGTTACAGTGCTAACTGAAAGCAAACACAGTCCCATGTCAACTTCATCACTCGAATGTTGCACACTTACCTGTGATACTGGTAACCAGGCCTTGAGGCCATCAAGACTTGAGCCTTGAACTAATAAAGACAATACTGAGCAGGGCTGAGCCCAAAGATTGATGATGCTTGGCTGCAGGCCTCAGTTAGGCCTAGGAACCAGCCCTGGAGGCCTGCATTTCACACAGTTAAAGAGAAAAGGTGTTGGTACATTGTTACCTGTGGCCAACAAAGCATTTTACATAATAAGCTTCCCTTGCTACCAACCAATCAAGCTGAGTCAGGATCTGGGCACCCTAGGAGCAGCCTTCACAGGTGACCAGGCCCTCCAGGCAGGCTGACCCTCACCAACCTGACTCAGTGTCACTCCTTGGGAGGTAAATACCACAGAGAGCAGAGACTCAGTGTTCAGTAGGAATGGTTCAGGAACCTCAGCAGCAACTCAGGGATACAGCCATGTGGCTGCAGGTAGCAAAAAGATAACCAGAGTCCCAAGAATCTGGAGTGAAATCAAGCTGCAGGAAGCAGGAGGCAGTGGTTTTTTGTTTTTCTGTACTGCTGGGAATTAAACCCAGGGCCTTTGGAGTAAGCTACATCCCCCCTATTTTTTAACTTGTTTTTAAATTTTGAGCCAGGGTCTCTAATCACAAAGTTGCCCAGGGTAGCTCAAACTTGCAATCCTCTTGCCTCAGCCTCCTAGAATGCATCACCATACCCAGCTGAAATCTTTTTGAACTAGTAATTTATGTGGATATTTTTCAAGCCTGAATCCAATTTGTTCCTGTGAAAACCAGTTCCTTCCCTCACATTTTTAGCGAGGAAGTACAAAGCCATGTATAAGGGCTAAGCTTCTCAGAAGGCTCCATTGTAATTTTATTTGCTATTTTATTGGGTCTGGCGATAAATCTGGAAAAACTGACACTTTTAAACACTGGCCTTCCTGTGCTGGAACATAAGCATTTTTATCTATGTAAACTTACAGTTATTCCCAAATACCTATTTTTACATGAGCCCTCTGCATTTTCCAATAGAGCAACTGCATTTTTTAATGATTCTACTATGTCTTTTTTCTCAATATATTTATTACTGAGAAGACTTTGTACATATACATTTGAGTGATTTATGTCAATTTGTTTCTCATTCTGCCTGGTTTACTTTGATCTCCAATGATTTTAAAATTTTTCCTTTGGGACTGTGAGAGACAATGAGAGACCGAGATTGAGGAGAGAGAGACAGTGATGGAGAGAACAAATATAGGGCCTTTGCACTGAGCTACAACCCACTGGGCTCACTAAATCCTTAAGCCTGAATTCAGGATCTTCCACCATGGTATGTCAGCCTGTTTAATAATCTTATTTGTAACTAGAAGAACAACTAGAAACTTAAAATTCAGATTAGTGAGAGCAGCTATAGCCATTTAGGGTTGTTGAACAGAATATGAGAAAGACTGAAAAAGAAAAATAAAAGTCAATTTTCACCGCAGAGTACAAGGCAGACTTTCCAAGTCAAGGAGAAATGCTGAAGTGGGTTGTATTCAGGACTGGCAGTCAATATGTATCCAAGCTTGCTCTTTGCATTCTAGTGGCCAAAAGATAAGACATCCCCACGCTGTGGACAGCAAGGGTGAAAGTGAGAACACAGTCCTGAACGACCTCACTGGTCAGAAGCAGCACGGAGAATCACGTACTTGCAGACCTTCCATTCTGTGAAGAAACTTTTTTATGCGATTTCTCAGTTACTTGCCACCAATTACAGTCTGGCAAATACAATGGAAGGGTACGAACTGGATTATTCCAAACCCTCTTCACTCCTGTGCCTTCCATTCTGCGGACTTTCTGCATTACACCTTCAAGTAGACGATTTTCTGGAGGTTGGTGGTTCTCAGCCTCTGCTTACCACTCAAATTCTTTGCCTTTCTCCTGTACTAAGTCTGGGTACACTATTTTGTTGGTCTTATCTTTGATGATGGAAGTAAGCAAGTAAAGAACATATAAATATTAATAAATACACTGAAAAAGCCCCTTTTCTGAAAAAAGCTATAGTAATAGTTTCCGGGGTAAAATTTAGACCAAAAAAAATGTAATTTACTAACTGCAACAGCAATCGAGATGAAAAAGACGTAGCCCAAGATTAGGTCATTTCCACAGTAGGAACAAAAATTAACACTCCCTAGGGCCAGTTTAGCAGGCAGTAGGCAAAGGAGCACGTAAAGATGCAGGGCTCTTAAACCCTGCAGGAAGCCCTGGGGCAAAGAACGATGGCCCCGAGCCTCCAGCAAGACAGCGAGCATTAGAGCCCAGTCCGATGCAAGCCAAGAGCACGCGAGCCCGTGGGCCTGGGAAAAGAGCACGGAGCGTGGTCTACGGTGAGACAGCGATCACTTGCCGGCCCGGGAGACAAGATGGGTCTCGGTGGGTAGCCCCTACCGCACCACCTGCTCACAAGGCCTGGGATACAGTGACCCCTGCACTTCTCGCCAGACTTGGAGGAGCTCTGTAGGCCACGCCTTCCCGGGATTGGGGGATCCGCAGCTCCACGCACACCTCTGGCCGTTCCTCTGTTCCCAGGAATCCGCGGGACATTCATCCCGCAACTCCCGGTCTGCCAAGCCTCTCCCAGACCTACCCCGACTTGGACGAACACCTGGCACCGCCCACCGCGCCCCTAAACTCCGGCTGACTCCAGTGTCACATCCCGCGGGCTTCCACCCGCCTGCTCAGAGCCTTCTTGGGCTGGCACCTAACTCCGCCCCGTCTAGGAAGTGGAAGGGACATTGGCTCCGCTCACACGCTTCCCGCCCGCGCGATCCCCGCCCCCTGCAGCCAGAGCGCACAGCCAGATGGACCCGCCCCCGCACTTCCGGCTTCATCCCACTGATGGCAAGACCTAGAGCGTGCCAACGCCCTCCGCCACTTCCGGCCCGCCCCTTCGTTCCTCCCCTTTGCTCAATTCGGGTCTTTCCACGCGTGGTCAACCTCGGGATAAAGCACGATTCTTTCCCGGCTTGAGTCACTGCCCAGGGAGGTGCTGGGCCCTGGCAACCTAGTTCAGATACCTTCCACCCGAGTTCTCCCCCTGCGCAACTGGGCAGTCCACGACACCCCTCACTCTGGATTGCTACTTCGCCGGCGGCGTCCCAGACGGCGAGTCAAGATGGCCGCCACAGGGGGTACGCAGGGTATCTGGGAGTTGTAGTCCGGGAGGCGCGCTGACGCACTTCACCGCTGCCGTCGGGAGCCATTGTGCAGCACGCGCCGGTGAGTACAAGGTGGGCCGCCCTTTTCGGGTTCCGCAGGTCGAGCGTGTCCTCAGGAATGACTTGTGTGGTGCTGGGAGGCCAGGCGTGGGCGACACGAACCGGGCGTTCTGCGGCGAGGGGGCTCGCGGTGCCTCCTGCCCTGAACCTGCGCGCCGTCCCTACCTCGGTTTCCCAGGATTCCGCTCGCCGCGAGGGTCGCTAAGGACGAGGACAGCATGGCCGCCGGGCTACCGAAGCCGTGGTTCTCTGTGAGTAGCGGCGCCTGAATTGTGAGCCCTCTTCCCGAGCGGCAGCGGGTGGAGCTGCCTCTCATCCGCGGAGGCCCCAGCAGGGACCGCCTGCGTGAAGAGCTGTAGTGCTCTCCTGGGGTGGATCCACGAGGGCGGGCGAGGACTTGTCCAAGTAGGGATCGGGCTCATACTTGCTTCAGGATCGACTTTAGGGTCAACCATGAAGTAATGTGAGGCCGCGCCGGTTGGGACTCTCCTGTAATCCCAGACTGAGGCAGGAAGATCGAAGTAACCAGCACAGTCTGGGCATTTTGGGGACCTGTGAGATCTTGTCGCAAAATTTAGAGAATAAATTAAAAATTTTAAAAAGCTGGTGGTGTTGCTCAGTGCGAAGGCCCTGTGTTCAATTCCCAGGTGTAGTGAGTATGTGTTCAGTTCAGAAACAAAAGAGAGAGAGGTGGTGATGGATTCCTGGCAGATGAAGAAGGTAGAAGCAAGAGAGCCAAAGGTGGGGTATGAAAGCTTGAGTGTCGTGGTTCTACTCAGGAAATTCCCTAGGAGGTAGGTATGTGCACACCAATCTTTAGTCAGATCCTTAAATTCATAAACAGGTTTTCACAGACCAGAGGTCTCACTCGCCTGCCTTACTATGACCTGAGTAGGGCCAGGCTTAGGTTTCCTCAAAGTGTCAGAGACAAGAGCTCAAGATGAGACAGCATGAATGCTTTCAGGTCATCTTTCCTCCTGTCTGTCACCATGGAGGAATTTCTGCTCCAGCTGAACAGGATCCTGTGGGTTTTAGGAACCGGTGATCTTTGAAGATATAACACTGGCTTTTACTCCGGAGGAGTGGGGACTGCTGGACCTCAAACAGAAGTCCTTGTACAGGGAAGTGATGCTGGAGAACTACAAGAACCTGGTCTCAGTGGGTAAGGTTGGCCTTCATGCCAAAGATCTGTGGAGGTATCTTTTGGGCTCAGAATTCAGGAGTCTGGATGGAAGGATTTAAGCCTGATGCTTGTGAGAAAGGGCTTTTCTTGTACCTACAGGACAAAGGCAGTTTCTCATAGCTTCTGAAGCTTCATTCCATCTGTTCCTTTAAGTCCCTGAATACAAGGCTTGGCTTATTGTGGATATTTTCAGCTGCAGAAATGGATGTATTTGAGTTGTAATGGTACCAGAGGGTGAAGGCTCACGTGTACACTGTGCTCATCAAAGTTCCTGAACCCTTTTGCCTCTCTGGTTTGCGTGAACCTCTCTGTCTCTGGATAGTCATTGCATCACTGTTGCTTCAAACTTTGTGTCTGTTCAAAGCATAAACAAGGAAAAGGGTTTTGCCTGGCCAGCTCTTCCACAGATGTTATATTTAGCTAGAAAGCAGAAACTCTCCCAGACTCTCATACCTTCACCCTAGCCATTTCTGTTCTCAAGGGAATCTAGGAAATCTGACCAGAAGGGATGGATATGGTCTATGTGACTGCTTCAGGTAGGACCAAAGTCTTTTTATGCCCTAGCAGGAGAGAAGTTAGGGACTGTGTGTATTGCACTAGGACAGAATTTTTTTTTTTTCTGAACACAGACTTCCCCAAGTACTGTTTCTTTTCCCTTGAGCAGAACATCAGCTTTCCAAGCCAGATGTGGTATCTCAGTTAGAGGAGACAGAAGACTTCTGGCCGGTGGAGAGAGAGATTCTTCAACACACAATTACAGGTGAGAACCAGGCACATGGGAGTTCTGCAGGGCATAGGACAGCTGGTTAGGCAGAGATCAGTGTCTTAGAAGAGGCAGAATCTGAAAACCAGGTTAGGTGCTGAGGGGAGACTGAAGCTCCAGGTTTTCCTCCTGACCTCAGCAATATCCTGCTTGGTTGAAAGTGCATCCATTGCTGGTTGCAGGTAGTTAACGTGTTGATCATGGGGTCCTTCACTTTTTCTACTCATCATCTACTGTTCTTTTCTTGTACAGTCATTTGTAATTCTGGTATGTTCTTTTGGACAGATTATTGAAAGTTTTTTGAGACAAGGTCTCACTGTGTAGATCAGGCTGACCTTGAACTTGTGATCTTCCTCCCTCAGCCTCCTAAGTGTTTGAATTAGAAGTGTGGGCCACTATGCCCAGCTAGGCAGGTTCTATATCATTTTTTCTAAAGAACTCTACATTTGATTTCTCCTGTATCCATGGATATTCAAGTTATTGTAAAGAACTTGCCTGTATACATTCTTTTTCTGCATGTAAAAGTGGGATCTTTTGGTAGGTAGAATGTCTACAAATGAATTCATAGGATGCACAAATATATAAGTTATGGTAGCAATAAAATGCTGTGTAAAACGCTTCATAATAGAGATTGCTGAAGCACACCAGCGGTTTGTGTTATTTTGTTTTGTTTTATCGGTACCAGGGATCAAACTCATGACCGCGCACTTGCAAGGCAGGCGCTTATGCCACTGAGCTAAATCCCAGCCCTACACCAGCATTTTTTAATGGCCTTTTTAAAGTTTGCCTATCTTATAGGCAAAGGAGAATGTGTTCAGTCCAGTTCACATTTTTTTTCATGACTGACAAAAATGACTTATCTTTGTGGACTCATACATTTAGCCCCTCCTTTTATTTTTCTTTCTTGCTCTTTTTGTTTCTTCTTTCTCTTTTTGGTACTGGGGATTGAAACCAGGGTTTCACACCTTCTAGGCAAGTAGAATACATCCCTACCTCTTTTTAAATTTATTTTAAATTTCGAGACAAGATCTTGCTAAGTAGTCTAGGCTAGACTGAAGCTTGCAGTCCTTTTGCCTCAGCTCCCTATGTAGCTGGCATTATAGACATTCACCGTCATGCCCAGCTGTTATGCCCTTTTGATATTATGGGAGGAGGCAGGGTCCTGTGTATTTTAGATCTTGGTACTGAAATAATATTTCAGAACAACATTTTTGTGTGTTTATTTTGTTTTTTGGAAACAGGGTCACGCTTTGTATTCCAGGCTGTCCTGGAACTCATGGCAGTTCTGCCTCAGCCTCCCAAGTGCTGGAATGACAGATGTGTGCCATCTCGCCCAGCTCTGTTGTATTTTTAAATATAGAAGATTTTGATTTTGTTTTTGAGATGGTTTTCCTAAATTGTCCAGGTTGAGCTCAAATTTATAATCTTCATATCTCAACCTTTCAGAGTGGTGATATGCTGGTATTACAGGAGTGTGCCACACTCTGCAAAAATTTTGTAACTTAAAAGTTTTTCTTTCCCAATTTGCCCTTATATATTCATTTATTTTGGTGGTGTCAGAACATTAACTTATATCCCTAGTCCCTATATTTATTTTTTTCCCTCTGTGTTTATTTTTACACTGGGGTTCGTATCTCATTTTGTAGGCAGATTGTCTAAATACTTCCACGTGTTCAAGCATTTTTTGCTTTTTATTTAATCTTAATTTATCTGAGATTTTCTTTAATATATGGCATGGGGCATAAATTCTTTCAGCATCATTTTCTGATTCAGTTCTGCTTATTGGAAACACTGTCTTTGCATGGATTAAATTCCCATCGTCATAAATGTATAAGTCTCCTCTGGGTTCCTTTAATCTCGTCTCTTTGAGGAAGCCATGTTGCTGTACTAATTACAGCTTCATAATGAGCTTGGATAAATGTCTGTTCCCCTAGTAATGTAAAAAAACAACTTCTTAGCAGTCATTGACCATCTAGTTTTTCAAGTAAACACTTTCACTAGCTTGTCTGGGTTAATTGAAAACATTCTGTTAGAGTATATCTTACATTTGATTGAGCTGTATTGTTGCTACCTGATGTGTTCAAATCTCGGTCTTGAACAGTTGTTCCAGATGAACTTGTCATATTGCTAAATTCTCTTGTTTGTAACAGTTGTGTTTCTCATTAGATTTCATTTATACAGAGTCAGTTTATCAATGTGTGTAAAAGGAAAGTTACTGTTTTATTTTGAACAGCCTTGTAGTGCAGTTGGTTTACTCATTAGTGGTGTTTTGAAAACATGCTGATAGTTGCGAAGAGCAGGTAACTAGTCAGATATAAATTGGAAGCTTCTGGGTTTGAAAGAGCATTATTCTGAATTGTGTTTTATTTTAGATCAGTTTTTATTTGAATAGTTAAGGTCATCTAGCTTTATTCTAATGAGTGAAAGCAACTAACATTCCTAGTTTCCCTTTTAAGCCCTTCCAAGGCAGGTCTACAGATTTTTTTGAGTAGTTCTGATGGGATAGTAGACATAGAACTGTCTTGCAAGGTGTTGCTGCAGTCCCTTGATTTTTAAGAATTTGTTTCAGTATTGATAGATTAGGGAAGTACTGTAGTTTTCTTTTTGTGTGTTTGCTGTCTTCAAGTGTGTGGCTACACTGGCTGATTCTTTGCTCTGGGCTTCAATATAAGTGGCATACATCTGCTGCTGGTGTATTTAGCTGAAATTTTTACTTGGTCCCAGCATTAATTTGCTATCACATGGAGGGACTGGAGTCTCTGAATATTTCCCCCTTTGCTGGACCCTATTTCTACTTTCTCCACTTTTTAACTTGATAGTTAAGTTTATAGGAGTCCCTTGCCCTTTTTGAAATAGGATCTCCCTATGTAGTTCAGGCTGACCTTGAACTCCCTAGATATCCCAGGCAACTTGAACTCAATGATCTCCTGCCTCAGCCTTCTGAGTGCTGAGATTACAGGCTTGTGCCACCATGCCCATCTGATTTTCTTTTTTTTTTTTTTTTTTTTTTATTTAACACCAAGTACATTTACATCCTCATATCTTTCCTTGAGAAATTAAAAATAAAAGAACAAAACCAAAAATGAATAGAAGAAAATAAGTATCAGAAAACACAACCCCTTATCAAACTGCCAACATCATTTTTCATAGATTAACATTTTGATTCTTACATTTCTGTAAAAATAGAAAAGACTCAGAATAGTCTAAACAACTTTAATAAAGGAATAAAATAAAAGCTCCAACCCTCCCCAGTCCCACAATTTATCCCAAAGTTATACCAATCATGACAAAACAGCATTGATACCAAGATAGACAAACCACCAAAATAAAGTCCCAAAATAGATACCCACATAACAGAAAAGGGGTACTGTGGATATGTACAGTTCTCCACATCTGAGGAGAGCTGGCTTTTTGGATGAAAGGAGAGGGAGTAGTGTACCACTATATAATCCAGGTGAAAGGCTTTTCAGGATGGCTTCTTGGGACTGGGCCTGAGATGATGGGGGTCTGCATGATTTCTGCTCTGTCAAAGGGTCCTTCATAAGATACTTTCCTTCTCCTTCCTTCCTTTCTTACATCTCACAAATATTTATGAAGGGCTTTTGCCTTTTTCTGCAATATAATAAACAAGTGATAAGCCAAAGACCAAGCATAATCCCCATAACTCATAGTCTAGCAAATAATGGCCTACAAACAGGTTCCTCAGATATAATGGCCACATGTGTAAAGCTCCAAGAAGGAATTGTGAAAGGGGGATATACTGTCATAGTGTACCCTTGACATTGAGCTGGTTTATTCTAGTAAAGAAGTCTATGGATGTTAAAAGTGATGGTGAAGAGAGCTTCCAGACATAGAGACACCACTTGGGGTGACCATGAGTTGAGAAAGAGCTAGTTTTCAGCAACAGAAAGTTGTGCAGTGAGTTCAGGGTAGGTAAGTAACTAGAGAGCGTGAAGACATGCGAGTTACATTCAGTACAACCCTCAAGGCCTCATGAGCTATGAGGGGAGTTTGATTTCCATTCTTGAGCAGGTGGTGACATGACATTTCACAGTTCTGGTGGTTTGTGAAGAAAGAACTTTGGAAAGGTGTAGAGGCAGACAGAAGGTGCAGTGTCATCTAAGGGAAAGTGGTTAAGAGAATAGTAGCAGGTTGGTGAAAAGCATAGTTAGGTTGACTCACATGGGACTGAGTGAAGCTAGGTAAGTAACTGGTTTAAGGGTCAGAAGAAAGCTGCTGGAAATTCCTCATTAGCAAGCTAGGACATTACAAGATTTCCTGTGAACTCTGTAATCTTAAAAATGTATTCCTTTTTTTGTATGTTCATGTTTTATTTTGAAAATATGAGTTAGGAAAAGATTATTCCTAGATTTTCACATTAGCCAGTTACATGGAAAAGTCTGGCAAAGGCATAGGCTACATTGAAGTGTAGAAATACATGTTTGTTTGTTTATTTGGTACATAAAATAATTTTTAGCCAACAGTTGCACTAATCATGTACAGCTTTTGAGTAGAATACTTGAAAGTAAACTACATTCAATCATTAGGAAAGCAGTTCAGACAAGAGATGAAGAGATCATTTAATATTTTTAATTTAAAACATTAAAGAGGAATAATCCCAATAGTATGGCAGGAGGATCACAAGTAAGAGCCCAGCCTGGACAATTTAGTGAAATCCTATCTCAAAGTAATTTTTTTTTTTAAAGTCTTGGTTTGTAACTCAGTTGGAGCACTCTGGATTCAGTCCCCAGTAAGAGGGGTAGGGGATGACATAAGCCTTACAAATGTGAATGTGGCAGCTGTTTTAAGCTTAGTAAAAATAACACAGGAACATTCGCTGTGTGTTTTTGAAAGTAAGAGAGGCAAATCCTTCTCTGGATTTCATCCTTCATGTAACCTGAGGGGAGTCCCATAGGCTACACAAGTAAACTGGTGGAGAATGTAGGAAATCAACAAAACAATTGTTTTATATGAAATATAATTCTTCAAGGAACAAGGTAAAAGAAATGCTTAATGTGAGAAAGCCAAATTTCAGTGTAGTGTGACCTTCTTATCTAAGAGAAGATTCCTACAAGAAATTGACCTATAAAAGCTGGATGTGGTGGCACACACCTGTAATTCCAGCATTTGGAAGGCTGAGGCAGAAGGATCATTGCAAATTCAAGACCAGCCTGGGCTACAAAGTGAGCTCAAGTTCAGCCTGAACTGCATAGAGAGACCCTGTCTCAAAAAGACAAGAAAAGAAAAAAATTTGACCTATAAAGACCTTGGATAAGAAAAGTATCTTTCATGAGTTTTTCAGTACTTGAGAAGCACACAAAGAAGAAATCTCAGGAATGATGGTAGCAAGAGACTTCTGGCCTCTCAGTTATATTTTAAGAGAATTCATACTGCACAAAAAAATTGCAATTATATTGAGTTTGGAAAAAGTTCTTATCCCAAATACTGTAAGTAACTGTCAAGAATTCCAGAACCATGAGAATGTGACTGCTGTAGGAATGTGCATTGTTTCTTTACCCAGCATCATAGGAGTGGTATGGCAAAGAATCTTAAGAACATAATCAGTGTTAGTAAGGCTTCCCATGTCAACTCCCTGACAAGCAGCCCTGCAAACAGGACAGTGTAGAAGCCCTTCAGTAGGAGTCCTCATTGTGTTCTGTATCAGAGGACTCATATGGGCAAGGACCTTTGTAACGTCATCTCTGCAGGCAAATCACTACCCTTGACTCTTTCTTACCTTACTTGACAAAGTGAAGAAACCTAATTGAAAAGAATTCCACTGAATAGTAAAATAAAATGTCTCATCCTACTTTTATATCAGATGTGGCACAGAAAGCAGATCACCACATAAAATCTTAATATTATAATATATAAAAGTAGAACAAAGTCTATCTTTTAAAATTTTTTCTTGTCAAACATATATATGATAGTCACAGTACTAATTCATTGAAAGAAAAGTTTGTGCTAATATTGTATGGATAGTCAAATTTTCTATATCTTGTATTCTGAGTAATTTTAAGATAATATGCAATGTATTAATTATTACTCCCCTATTTTGAAATTTTGGATTTGTTTTGTTGTTTTGTTTTGTCTTTAAAATTTTTTTTAAAAAATTGTTTCTTGTTACCAGGCTTGAATGTGTAGAGCAAGTATTAAATAATATAGGTGGGAACGGGTATCCTTAGATTTTATATCCCCATTGCGAGGATTTTATATCCCCATTGCGAGGACAGTGACTGAATTACCAGGAGCTCAGTAAGCTGTTAACTACATAAATTGCAAAAGACAAGAGTTTCTTCAAGGAGGAGTATCTTTTGCTGTCTATGGTGGTGCACACCTGACAGAGTCCTGACTCTAGAGGCAGGAGGATCAGGAGTAAGAGATGTAGGGACACCATTAAATGGGATCAGTCAGCTGCTGAATTGAAAACCAGTGTGTGCATGGCCCCTAGCAGATACCAGAAGGTGTGGATATATTATAACACCCTATACAGTATGTGTATACTGGCCTTCCCCCATACTAGTATCCACAAGATAAGGTTCTTACCTTCTCATAGCTTCTCTTGCATATCCAAATGGCCAGTATCACTGCTTTTGTGCTTAGTTAAGTGAAAGAAGGCTTAGCTGAATATAGGTACTGAAGTACTGCATTAGTCTATAGTTGGGAGATGGACTAAGGTGCTAAACTATAAAGTGACAGTTTCTAAGTAGCATATGCATGTTGATACACTGGAGAAAGGGTGGATTCTTGTCTTGTGCAGGATGGTGTAAGATGGCATGCGATTCTGTTATCCTACTAAGAATGGCATGACATTTAAAACATTCTTTCTGGAACTTTCCATTTATTATTTTGGACCATTGTATTAGACACATACTGATGAGTATTATACAGCTCTGGTGGGTGAGTCACAGCTGTGGCCTGGATGGATCCGAAACCAGGTTTACTTCTGCAGGCTGTGAATTTAAGACCTACCATTGTCTCCTCCATGAAGTGGAACAAAGTTTCTGGTCACGGAGACTGGTAAGAATTAATCTTGGAGGGCTTGGGGTGTGGTTCTTGGGTTAGGAGGACTGAGGTGCACAAGATAATGGGGGAAGTCCGTCATTTCCCCACCAGTTTGCAGGCCTATTGCTAGTCTCGCTGACTGTGGTGTCTGTCATTCTGCCACCCCCGGTAGGTGTCTTATAGTAACTATGAAGCCAAAGGGTTATGCAGGGCAGGGGAGCGTAGTTGGCTTTATATCCACTGTGCTCCCGGCACCTGTAGGACAGAGTAGCAGAGTCCCTGACTTCCAGACACAGGCTCAGTGGCTCTCAGTGGCCTTTGTGGGCACTTCAGCAATTGACCTTTCTGAATGAGCCCTCAATGGAAGATGCTGAAAAAGTGCCTGGGTGCCCCCAAGAAGTACATAAGGTCAAGATTACAAGACAAGAAAATCATATGGAATAGAATAAAGAAAGCTCCAACAGCTATTTTCAAGGGGATAAAGCACTAAGTAAAAATCCCTCTTAAGAAAATAAAACCTTGGAAGTTATAAAGCTGTGGAACAAGGAAGAGTTAAGATTATTTTTAAGTGCTATTTATAATGGTAACAACAATAACCTGTACAGATCCACCAGGGAGCCCAGGTTTACTCAGGCACTTAGTCTTGTGCTTTTGGGTCTCTGATAAATTCCTATCCCTGGCCTCCTGAGTTACTCTTAGGATAATTATGCCTAAGAGTATTAATTGAAGGAAAATAAATGAACAAACTTCTTTTTGTTTTTGTTTTTGGTTTTGGTTTTTTTTGATCCAGGGATCAAACTCATGACTTTGTGCTTGCCAGTCAGGCACTTATGCCACTGAGCTAAATTCCTGGCCCCATGAACAAACTTTTTAGCCATTAGAGGTGTGGGTAAAAGAGTAAACCTCTAGGAATTGTAACAGGAAAGGAACTAAGTAATAGAAATTTTTTTTTAACAAATAATTTGCGGAGACAACCAACCACTTCCCCCCGTGAAAAGAGCTTATTTAGGGGGAGAGGTTAGAAACAGATGCTCAGCCGGGTGTGATGGCTCAGGCCTGTAATCCCAGCACTCGGGAGGCTGAGGCAGGAAGATCATTGCGAGTTCAAGACCAGCCTAGACTACAGAGTGAGCTCAAGGCCTGCCTGAACTGCATAGAGAGACCCTGTCTCAAAAAGACAAAAAAAAGAAACAGATGCTCAAATGTATATGATTAATCTTATCAAATGTAGACAAGAGACATTGCCATGGCTTAGAGTTAAAAGCCAGGGACCTCACCTGTCCATTTTGCAGCAGTTTGCATCCCTTTATAGGTCAGGTCTGTGAAGCGAGTACCCAGAAGCCAACATAGGCCACCATGGGGAGTCAGAAAAATTCAGGAGAGAAAGAAAAGAAAGGATCTAGAAGCTGGGAGAGAAAAAGAGCCTAGGGATCTAAGACAAAACACTTCGGGCTGCCTTCCCTGATCTGCACATTTATACAACGGTGCAAATGCAAGTTTACTCTTGACATCATTTATGCCATTGAGCATTATGAGCACAATTAGTAGTCGTACTCATCAGATTTACATTTTTCCACTTCTAAAACCTTTCCTTAGTCATTAAGAATCAGCATTTCTTTGGTGGGGAAGGCTAAAGATCTTTCTTGTTTTACTGTTTTGTGCTCCCAAGGTGTTTCAGACTGGCTCAGAATTCAGTTCATCAGATGTGCTCTTGTGGATGCTGTGCCAGGACCCAGAGCACCTGTCTTATCCAGAGATACTTGTTCTTGGCCCCAGTGGAAGCAGAAGTGAGATTTTCTCAGACTTTGTACATGTGCAGTATTTACAGGTCTCTTTAACTGTTCTTGCTTCTTGCTGTAATATTTTAAATACTTTGAAGTTGACTCTTACAATGTATGTGAGTGGTTTTTAGTATGTTCACAAAGTTGGGCAGCCATCACTACATCTAATTCCAGAACACTTTTTATCACTAAAAGAATTCTATACCCATTAGCTATCACCCTCCAGTTGGTTTAATTCCTTCATCTCTTGACAGCTGCTAATCATCTTTCTGTGCTTGGATTTGTCTTTTCTGGACATTTCATTTAAATGTAACTATACCACATGTAGTCTTTCATTCCTGGCTTCTTTTATGTAGGGTGATGTTTTCAAAGTTTGTCCGTGTGGATATATTGGCATTTCATTCCTTTTTATTGCCAAATCTTTCATTTTATGAAAGACCACATTTTGCCTGATCATAGTTTGATGTAATGATTCTGTGACTTGATGATGGTATAAACCTTATGTGTCTGATAGAAACTATAATGTGATGTTTGGTAGATTAGATGTATGAAGTACATTTTCAGCTAATGAAGTTTTAGATTGCTTATGTTCAAAAGAGGTTTTATATATTCATCAGGTAACAGACATTTGTGGAACTTCATATTTTTAGCTACTGGAAACAATGCTGTCATGAAGATGTTAGTATAAGTTCCACTACGTATATATAAATGGGGGAACAGTTCCTGGGTTGTTTAGTAACTATGTGAAACAGTCTTAACAGCTCCTTAACAAGTTAAATTGTTATAGCCTTTGTATTTCTACAGTTTGTGGCTGTTGTTGGGTTTTGTTTTTTTGTTTTTGGTGGTTTTGGGGGGTTTTTTGAGAGTGCTGGATATTGAACCCAGGGCCTAATGTATGTTAGGATGGTGCTCTACCACTGAGCTACTATGCCAGGCCCACTGTCTATCTTTAGTAACCATCCTGGTGGGAGTGGTTTTGACTGGGATTTTTTGGTGGGTAAATAACATTGAGCATCTTTTCTTGTGCTTGTAGGATGTTATGTCTTTCTCTGTTTTTCATTTACAGAATGTCCTGGTGCTGAATTGCCACTAGACTCTCAGTTGAGTCCTCTTCCTACTGAGAATTCCCTAACAAATATCAAGGTTGTTGAGATCCTCACCCTGAACCAGGAGGTGGCTGGTCCCCGGAATGCCCAGATTCAGGCCCTTTACGCTGAAGACAGTGGCCTGAGCACTGACACCCTTGGGGAGCCAGCCCAGCAGCTGGGAGTACATCCAGCAGACCCTGAGGTTGCTCACCAGAGGTTCCGGCAGTTCCAATATGAAGAGACCACAAGTGCCTGGGAGGCTGTGGCCCAGCTTCGTGAGTTGTGCTACCAGTGGTTGCAGCCTGAGGTGCACTCCAAGGAGCAGATCCTGGAGTTGTTGGTGCTGGAGCAGTTCCTGGGTGCACTGCCTGGGGAATTCCAGGCATGGGTAGAGTCGCAGCACCCCGAGGACTGTCAGGCAGCCATAGCCCTGGTAGAGGATGTAATCTCAATGTCCAAGGAAGGCGGTGAGTACCATGGAATGGTGGGGTGAGAGATATCATCTAAGAGGGTACTAGAGAGGAGGGGAAGGGCTGTTCCTACTCTACAGACCAATGTACCTGGTCCTGTACATGGTACCCAAGTAACTGAAATCCCACGATGATGCCCAGCACTGTGTTCTTTAAAAAACCTTCCACAGGCTTCTAATGGAAGCTCATATAAATAGCTCTTTCCTGTGATCCGTGTGGGATCCAGGCTACAAACAGCTATCCACCTCTCTAAAAGGGATATTGATGAGGTAGTAACCAAGGCAGTGCTTGCTAAGCCTGAAGCCCAGCAGGAAAGATGGAACTGTGACAGATGAATATGCATGTGCCCTTGCGTGCGGAAGAGGCCAAGGGTACTTGGCAGGACTTAGGGAGGCTTAGTCTCTGCAGCAGACACCTACATGAGCTAGAGCTTGGCCAGGTGAAGAAGGGGGACAGGAAGGATGTGCCAAGCAGAGGTCGCATCAACTACGAGGTTCCAAGGTAGACATGATCATAGTATGATATGTGTAAGTCAGGAAAACATTGGGTACATCTGTGGTGGAAGGAAACAGAGAGTAGGGCTGTCCTATTAGGGTTCTAATAGGGACCTTTTTATTCTTTTTTTTGTACTGGGGAACAAACTCATGACCTGGTGCTTCCCAGGCAGGTGCTTATACCCCAGCCCCAATCTTTTTATTCTTTAAAAATAAGACAGTACTTGTATTGTTGCCCAGGGTGCAGGTGATTTTCCTGCCTCAGCCTCCTGAGTAGCTAAAACTACAGCACACACCTACATACCAACTTGTAGGGATTTGCCTGTTGCCTTGTAGCCTTGTTATTATGGCATTGGGTATCTGTCCTGAGTTGTCGGTGTGAGCAGCCCATTCTGATGTGGGCTTTAGTCCTCCTGCCTGTGGTAAGTAGAGGTGGTAGACAGGATAGGACACTCGAGAACCTGTGCTTCCAGCAGGGGCTGATAGTTTGTGCAGGGTGATGGGAGGTGGGGTGAGGGCACTTCCAGATGTGTTTGAGGGTGAGACTCTGACTCAGTTCTTCCATTGGGCTGGGTTTTAGGAACATGAATGCTCTTTTGTAGCTCATCTTTGTGTTCTAGTTGCCTAGATGTTTCTGAAGTGAAGACAGTAGACTAATTAACATTTGTACTTGCACAGGAAGGAAGAAGCAGACAGGCAGGAACTGGAGCTATCTATTTCAGATGCACTGAGTGTTGTGGTTGGCAGTGTCTTTGCCCCAGAGCTGCCCAGGTCTCAGAACCTGGATCAATAGACAATGTTACCTTACTTGGCCACAGGGATTTCATGGAGTCATGGAAGGAGACACATGTTGGTGCATGCCTATCATCCCAGCACTTGGGAGGCTAAAGACAGGATGATTGCGGCAAGTTCAGGCCCAGCTTAAGCTACATAATGAGTATAAGATCAGCCTGGACTACATACTGAAGGCCTGTCTCTAAAAAGAGACAGGAGCAACCATGAGCCAAGATTTGGAGCAACCTGTAGCAGCTCACCCAGCAAGGAATAGGTCTTCCCCTTGTACTTCCTAAAGGACCACAGTCCTAACTCATTCATTTTAACTCAGTGAGGCTTATGGCAGACCTCTGATCTCTAGAACTTCAAGGTGATTTGTGTTCATTTGAGCCACTAAATTTATGGCAACTTGTTATGGCCCCAGTAAGTAACTGAACCAGATGTTAGGGTAACAGTTGTAAAGCTCCTGAGACCAGTCACCCTGTGTTTTAACACCTCAAGGATGGCCAGAGTTGTTTAGTTCACAAAGGAAGACAGGAAGAAGCCTCCAGAGAACTCCAAAAATACTGCTTTTGTGCTCAGTGTTGGTTGAGACTCATTGGTATGACTGTCAGGAAACCTTACACAGAGTGGCTCCAGGGATAAGGAAATGGCCAAGTTCCAGGAGAAAGACAGCCTGGTGGGCCAGCCTGGGTCACATCATGTACCCCTTGGCAGCAGGTAGAAGTCCATGGGACCAATGTAAGGACACGTGAAGACCCAATGTGAAGGAACAGGGTTGGGGGCTGGGCAGGGCAGATATCTTCTAAGGTGGAAGAGGCGGCAGGAGAGGTGGTGGACAGGTAGGGCATCCACCAAACCAGGCCAGGAGCCCAAAGGCATAGGGAAGGATGACTGTCCTGAGAAAAATGCAGGGCCCAAGACAGTCCCAGGGGTGTGTAGAAACAAAGGAGGGTCCTGGCAGTAAGCAGACAGTCTTCTGTGACCCTCCCAGGTTGGGGGGTTTGGTCATAAGTTGTGAGAGGCAGTGGTTGGAAGAAAGAGAGTGTGGAGACCTGGGGCATCTTGTCCTTAGGCCCTCCCCACCCCAACCCTCCATGCCGTGTATCTTCTAGTGCTGCCTGCCCAGGTGCCTGCCTGCTTTCCCACCATTGAGCAGCAGAGGAAAGAGGATACAGCCATCCTGCCAGTGGCAGTGCTGCCTGAGGTGAGTGGGCCTTTACCCTTTTTTCTTCTCAGCACACTGTCTGTGCAAGGTGTTCTCCCATTGCCTCTGGCTTTTCAAGGCCTGCTACAAGCTGGGCTACTCCAACACAATCCACAAGCTTAGAACAGCACTGCCTGGCCCACTGAGATATCCTTGAGGACCAAGACAGGCCACCATTCCCTGGAGCAGAAAACCCATTACAGGATGAGGGCGCTGACACAGAAGAGGAGTGGCACCAGCTAGATGTTGGTAAATGAGCCCTGCTCCTGCAGAAAGGACTCAGGGTTTGTAAGCCATTACGTTTGAGATTTCTCTCCCACAGGCTAGAATGTGGTACTGTCCAGCCATCCATTATACTGGTGGTACATATGGTGTTGCTTAGTGCTGTTTGTGTTGCAAGTGGTTTACACTGGCTCAAAGATTTGAATGAATTAATTGGCTTTCATGTAATGAGTATTAGGGTCAGGCTTCAGGCCAGGCTGCATCCAGGATCCCCAGGTAATGGGAAGAATCTGTGACCAACCTATCTCGTGGCTCTACATTTTCCCATTCTTTTTCAGGTGGGCTCTTCTCCATCTGGGCAAAATGCCTCTCAGATCCAGGCAAGGGGGGGTGGAGAGTCCTGGTCAGCTACCCAGAAAGGACTTATTGTGGCACAGCCTGGATCAGGCTGTCTATGAAGCCAAGGGCTTTGTCCGCCATGTGGGGCAGGGCAGCACCCAATGGAATGCCTTGGCTTCCTGTTATGCTTGTAGTTCTGCCTCCGGCCCTATGGGACTCTGGTTGTGTAAAGGGTCCTAGTGGACTTGTGGCCCCAGAGTCACTATCTCTGAACAAATCCCCAAGGCAGCAGAGTCCCTGGCACAGCAGACACACATGTGACATTACAGGAGCCGGTGACCTTCCAGGACGTGTCTGTGGACTTCAGCCAGGAGGAGTGGGGTCTGCTGGGCCCAGTGCAGAGGACTGAGTACCACGATGTGATGCTGGAGACCTTGGGGAACCTGGTCTCTGTGGGTAAGGCTGCGCTGCCTCCCGGGTGCTGGTCTCACACCTCCTTTGGGACTGGCTACGCACTCAGGGTCCCCTTGGTCTATCCAGGGCCTTTTAACTGGAGCCACATGCCTGTCAGGTAGAAGTGTGGATGGATAGAGAATCTATCCACCCATCCTGGGGACAAGAGAATCTACTTCCTGTCCCTGACCATCTCTTGGTCACCAAATTGAGCCTTCCCCTCTTGGCTGCTTCTCAACTTTCTGCACTTGCTTCCTGGTTTGAATGACTATGTATGGATTTCATCCTGGCACCATCTCTGCACTGCACACCTTCTGGTTTCTTTCAGGGTGGGAGATTGCAGTGGAAAACAAAGAGTTGATTCCCGATTCTGATGTTCCTGCTGAAGAAACCATTTATCACCCAAAAGTGAATGAATTGTCTAGGGAAGACACCCAGCCCACCTCCTTGGAAGATTTCTTGGAAGGTGGCATCACAGAAGTCCTACATGCAGCATTTCAAGAAGAGGAGCTTGCTCAGGATAAAGCCATCCCCCAGAAGCACCTCACTGAGTATCCTGGGTCCCAGGCAGACCCTGGTCTCGACACAAGCCAAACTTCACCCCAGAAAGTTCCTCTTAAAAAATGTTTGCGCAAACCACTCTCACAGTGTGAGAGTGTAACCCAGAGTTCACACATGAAAGATCACCAGAAGGGCTGTGAGGCAGGCAAAGCCAGGGACAGCAATGGTTGCTTGACCCACAGTCCCCATGTGAAGGTTCAGCAGATGGGCTGTGAGCAGGGCAATGCTGGGGAGAGCAGTGGTCATGCGACCCACCATTCACAAGTGAAACTGGACCAGAAGGGTTGTGAGCCAGGCGGAACCGGGGAGAGCAGTGATCGTTTTATATCACATTCACATATGAAAGCTCCCCAGAAAGCCCGTAAGATCAAAGCTGGAGAGAGCAAGGGTAGTAAGAAAATGGTTGGCCAGCGGGCTCAGCAGGTCATGTTTATAAAAATCCATAGTGGAAGCCAAATTTGCCGATGCAGTGCATGTGGGAAGTTGTTCCGAAATCCAAGGTACTTTTCTGTACATAAAAAAATCCACACAGGGGAAAAGCCGTATGTCTGTCAGGACTGTGGGAAAGCCTTTGTGCAGAGCTCCTCCCTCACACAGCACCAAAGGGTACACAGTGGTGAGAGGCCCTTTAAGTGCCAGGAGTGTGGCAGAACCTTCAATGACCGCTCAGCTGTCACCCAGCACCTGCGCACCCATACAGGAGCCAAACCCTATGCCTGCCAGGACTGTGGCAAGGCCTTCCGGCAGAGCTCCCACCTCACACGACACCAGAGGACACACACCGGAGAGCGGCCCTATGTGTGCCGCAAGTGTGGCAAGGCCTTCACCCAGAGCTCCCACCTCATTGGCCACCAGAACACACATAGCAAGAAGAAGCACAAGAAGAAGCACAAGAAGCAGCTACCTCCTGCCTCTTAGCCCCTGTACCAGTGGGAGCATCTATCCCACCATCCTCTGCAGTGCCCCTAGCCGGGGATGATGTGTGACAGGGAAGCAGAGGAGGACATCTTGTGATCAGGGGACACCAGCACAACATGCATAGCACATTATGAGTAGATAAACTTGGGGGCACTTGCTAATGAGAACTCATATTGAAAAGAAAAGATTCATTTTTATCCAAAGTAACAAAATCTGAAAATGCTTATAAATTTTTAAAATGCACTAATTATAGCTGTAAGAAAATATTACATAAAATATTTGTGTCAGCAAAGTCTAAGAGAATGTGGATAAATAAACTATATATATTTTTTGTTTACAACTTGCTTCTTGCCTGAACAATGACTTGATGCTTGAAATAAGCAACATTTAAACAGGTTGTGAGACAGTTCCAGCAGATATATACACAACTGCAGCAGCTTGACCCAGATTTCAGGTTAACCCAGACCAGCTGAGTTATTGCCCTGCTGAAGACAGGAACTCCCTGAGCAAGGGATCTCCTGGAAATGGGCAGTTGCTTTGTTTCATCTCCTGAGGGCCTCCAGGGAGGGAATCTCCTGGCCATTCACCCATTACCAAGTTAAGCAACAAGATGCAAGCTGTACTAGGATGTGTATTTGATGCCTACTTTCAGAACAGATGCACACTTAGAGGATTTCTCCAAGTTGCACAGCCAGTAGCATGGAGGACACCCCCAAGAGTTCCACCATTGCTCTTTGACACTTCTGCATGGCACTTAAAATCATTTTAGGGCTAGGGTGTATCTCAGGAATAGATCATGCACAAGGTGCTGGTGGGTTGGTTTGTTCCTAGCCTCCTCAAACCAAAAATAGCCTATAGGTATGATGGGCACATACCTATAATCCCAGAACTCCCAGAGGCTGAGGCAGGAGGATCACAAATTGAAATGTATCCTGGACAATGTAGCAAGATCCTGTCTCAAAAATTTTAAAAAATACAAAACTATAGTAGAAATTTACTCATTCAGCAGATTGTGCTACTGTATATGAACTTGCACCTCTGAAGCAAATGTAACAGCTCCTCCATGGTGAACATGCTTATAAATGCCTTTCTCTGAAGACATGAACAGGCTTTGGAGACAGGATTGGTGTAGGTACTGGAGGTCAGGTGCTAAGAGGACACCAGCAGCCCAGCTGCTTTTCACTTGTCAGCACAGGGCATGAGTGACAAGGTACTTAGTCATCCCAGCAACCCAAATTGAGTGTTAGCTTTTTCAAGACAGACCCAGAGGTGGCCCAGCAGTGTGTAGCCAGGTTTGGAGCATCCTGAGTACCACATCGTCCCCTCACCACTCTGACCAAGGGATGAGACTTGAAGTCAGAACCCACCAACTTCTTACTCCTAGGTCCCAAATCCTGAAATAATCTAGGGCAGTGGTGAACTGTGGCCAATGTGTTTGTTTTTCTATTGAGATCAAAGATTTTAAATGTATTCTTTTTTGTAAACTGAACTTTCATTTTTCAGGTTTAATTGCATTGTTTGCACTTGTGCTAAGTAAGTGGGTTTTAGGTTACAGTTTGGCACTCAATTTTCATTGTTACTGGCTAAGAGCTAGCAGCATAAGGAAAGGAAGAAACAGGACTAGGAGATGCAAGGCCATCTTGAGAGACAGTGAGGAATGTGGTTGCATAGATCTGTGGAACCAGCAGCCCCAAATCTGCAGACTTGTGTTTTGTTACGCCCTTGGATTTGATAGGTGGAGAAATTCAAAGGCAAACAGGAACAGCTCATCTGCTCCCTGATTACAGAGACCAAAGGGCCCTTCCCAGAGTGGCTGCTGGTGGGCACGTGAAGCCTTGGCCATAAGTCCCTTCATCCTCTGGAAATTATAGGTCTAAAAAGGTAGAACCAGGGTTACAGCCCTCTCTCATAAACATTTAGCCTGTCTGCTCCCACATAGGCAGCCTCTACCTGTCTTCCTTATCCCTTGCACAGAATTGCAGGACAGACCTGAAGATCTTCCTGTGCAGAGGTGGGCACTGTGCTCCCTTCCCCTGGATAACCTTTCATCTCACTGCCAGAGTCCCACTAAATGTGGGCATGGTGCTGGTTCAAAGAGTGTGACCTAGGGGATACTGTGAGCCTGCCAGGCTGGGTCTCTCACCATGCAGCCTCTGCCTGTACCCACACAGAACCCAAGCACAAACACCCTGTTTTGAAGTCACCTTAGCCTAGGGCCAACAAGCTGGTCAGTGGCCATGGCAAGGAAGATGTGCATCCTTTGAGGTCCCAGTCATATGAGGCCAGACTAACCCCAGGGGTCCCCTGTCCTAGGCCCAGGAATCCACAAACTACTTTTGGTGTTCTGAGGCTGGCAGTTCCCTGTGGGGAGGGGATTTCCCACTGAAACTGGGGGTTCTCCTTAGTCTTTGAACTAAACTAGGGAGAAACAGCCAAAGTCCTTGAGTTGGAGAGACTAAGGCAGAAGTGGGAACCAAGACTTGTTAGGCTGGGGAGCTGACACCAAGAGCACATACTGTGACTTGTGTGCCAAATGCCCATAGTATCCTGCACCCACTGTGGTCATGTGGACCAGGTCAGGGACTGTTCCCAAAGTAGAGTTGTACTTCTCAGCCATTAGGTGATAGATGCCCTGGTGTCTTCAGCATGAGGTGTTGAGTACCAAAAAAAAAAAAAAAAAGAGATTGTGTACAGTTCTCTGTCAGAGCTTCCCCCTTAGTCAACTAAAGGAAAATAGAAAAACACTACAAATGATTATTCTTTCAGTCATATCATTTAATCAGAAGGAGAAAATTTTTTACTATAATAAATATGAAAGCCTTTAACATATATATTGCCCTAATAAATGTCAGGCAAGCTCCTTTGAAAGCAATCCTTATGATTGTAACAAATGAGAAAAAGGCCTCCTTTAAAAGCTTTGCTTTCCTCGCAAAGAGAGAACTCACACTGGAAAGAACACCAGTGTATGTGGTTAATCTTTTAGCTGGAGCTCCAGCCTGGTTTTACACCACAGAGTGCACACTGGATGGAAGCTCTCAGGATGTAATGTTCAGTATGGAAAGTCAGCCAGCATTCCCAATGCATGAGATGTTCCAAAACTCACATTAAAGTGACACTTTATGGAACTCGTGAGGTGGGACAGCCTTCAGAAGAAGCACTCACCTAGCTAGGCATCAGTGAGCTCACAGAAGAAAACATTTTCCTTGTAATCAGTGTGAAAAATCGTCCCATCATATCCTTGATTTTAATGCCCATGAAAGTGAGCATAGCTGAAACAGGCCTTGTGAGGGTAATTGCTGAGAAGTCCTGTCAAGTGTTAGGGCTTATTTCCCATCAGGCTCACCCAAAGGAGAAGCTATGTGAGTATAATCAGATTGCAAAATGCTATATTTGGAGTTCTCTGCTGCATCGGAGAACTCATACCGCAGAGAAACAGCTTGAGATCCTGAGTGTCCAAGTTGTTATAACTCTTTCTTACTAAGCATCAGAAATTGACACTGACAGAAACCTCATGAGTAGCACCAGGTTGTAAAAGCTGCCAGTGAGGGTTCCCCCCTTATAGAACACCAGAGATCTCATAATCTCATAGTAGAGAAAATAAATGTAGTCAATGTGGGAAATCCTTTGCATGCAATTTTTACCTTATTGTGTCTTACTTTTTCTTTACTGAGACACAATACTGAAACCCACAACTTAAAGGAAAAAGTTTTACTTTTGGCTCACAGCTTGTAGAGCTTTCAGCCTATAGTTGACTGGCTGCAAGGCAGAGTGGCATGGTGTAAAGTTAGAGGAAAGCTGCTCATTGTATGCCAACTGGGAAGCAGAAAGAGATCACTCAGGAGGCTGATGCAGGAGGATTGTTGCAAGTTCGAGACCAGCCTGGGCTACACAGTGAGCTCAAGTGAGCCTGAACTGCATCGCAAGACTGTCTCAAAAAAAAAAAAAAAAAAGAACAAAGTGTTCTTGCAAGGATAGGAAGCTGTGGAAGGAGGTAAATCCTCCTAGGGCATGATCGAAGTGACTCACCTCTTCCAAAAAAAAAAAAAAGAACAAAGTGTTCTTGCAAGGATAGCAAGCTGTGGAGGGAGGTAAATCCTAGGGCATGATCGAAGTGACTCACCTCTTCCAACCAGACCTCTTCATCCTAACACCAAGTCAGCTGTTTCTGTTGGGACCTGGCCATAGTCCCCAACTGTCTGTATGAGGGGCACTGCGAAGGATAAATAAGAGAGACAAAGTTAGTAATGCATTAAGTGGGGCTGGGAGATCAGTGCCTGAGGGTGGGCGAAGACAGAGACTCTCCAGTTTGCCATTGTTTTGTTAGCCAGTGCATGGGGAAGGGTAGCGAGTGATTCCAGGAACAGTAATGGCAATATGGTGGGCTGGTACAAGAACAAAGTGCTAAGCTGGGCATGGTGGCTCACGCCTGTAATCCCAGCACTCAGCTGCGGCAGGGCTAGGGTTTCCCAAAGGTGGTCAGGGAGTCGGCGATTGAGAGACAGAAAACATTGCACCCCAGTCTGTGAGTGAATCTGAATCCACCTTTATTTTTTAGAAGCTGGAATATATATTTGCCCACCCTGGCAGCAACCCCCAGCCCCAAGCAGGAAATGCCCCAGGCCCAGGGCCAGGCAGGGACAATCCCAAACAATAGGTTTTAATTGACCTCAACTCCAAGCAGGAAGCGCCCCAGGTTCAGGGCAATAGGTATCAATTAACA
>PVLA01014827.1:0-28434 GCA_004027455.1 Hydrochoerus hydrochaeris
GAGGAGGAGAGAGGAGGGAGAGGAGGAGAGGAGGGAGAGGAGGAGAGAGGAGGGAAAGGGAGACACAGCTGGCTGGGCTGGTCCGGCTACCAGTTCTGTCAGTTCCTGGAGAAGAGCGGCTGGTACTCACAGGGTTAGGTCAGTCTCACATGTCCTGTCTGGGAATCTGAGCAGTGTTTGTTTTTCTCCTAAAAATAGAAGGACTGAGCCACTGTGGTCCTGACGTCTCCTTCTTTTCGCCCGTCAGGGTCCTGCTTCCCTGCTGCTGGGTGACCAATATGCTTCATTTGTTCTCAGTGGAAAAACCCAAACTGGCCCTGCTAGGGTTCTGCTCTGGTCTGGGAAGGAGAAAGGTTACCGCACATCCCAGTGGCTCCCGCTCCGGCTCTGTGTATCTGACCGGTCAGAGGCTTCTTCGGTGCGTTTGTCCAGGTGCTGATTGAAGAGTCCACGCTCCCTTCCTCCAGTAGCTCTGTGACCTTCAGTCCCCCGTGTCCAGCTCTGTGGTTGGGAGAGACGGAGCCTCAGAGACCACGGGAGATGCTTTCAGGCCAGCCCTCGCAACCAGAGCCCACTGGGATGGTCTCTCCACCGAGCCTGTGTGCGCGGGAAGGCGAGTAAGGATGGGGGCAGGTGCACTGGTGTCTGACACTCATTCACGACAGGAAGGCAGGCTTGTATTCCTCCCTTGGGCGCTTGGGACAGCAGCGGGTCCTTATCCTCCTGGGAACGGGGTGCAAGCTCTCGTCACGGGTGTGGCAGGCTGGTCTTACTCACCTGGTTTCCCTTACGGGCACAGCCGCCCACTCCGATGGATGAGCTGTGACCAAGATATACGGTGAATGTTTAAATAAAACTATTTATTCCAGTAAAAGACTCAGTGTCATGAATCTCCCTGAGAATCGCCCTTTCCCCCAACTTCAGACACACTGGTCCCACTGTTGTGGCCACTTTGTGAAGCAGCTCTAGAGTCCTTTGTCCCGAGTATCTTTATAAGATGTGGTTAAAAAAAATATGCCCAAGCGAAAGGCAGCTCCTGCGGTCAGGGCGCTGCGTCCTGATGCATCTCATTCACCATCTGGCACTGGGCGACTGCTGGCCTTTCCCTCAGAGTCAGAGTGACCTCGCCAGGGAAATGATTTGAATCCGTTCAGGACACGGAGGCAGCCAGGACAGCGCAGCTAAAGACCCTCAGGAAGGAGCACTGCAGGGCTGCTGCGGGAGGTGGCCAGCGACGGGAGGAACGTGCTGGAAGCGAGGGGGTTCTGAGCGGCTTCGAGGTGAGCAGCAAAGCACGGGCAGGGCCTGCCAGCGGGCCCTGGTGGTGTTTTGGGGGAACTGGAAGGCAGGGCCCAGGGCCCGGAGGCCCCGAGAGCTTGTCCCACGGCTTCACTGGCAGAGCCTGCCTGCACGGAGAGGGGCGGAGGGCTCAGCAGGGCTGCAAACCCCACACTGTAAGATTTGCAAACAAGCAATTATTTTCCCAGAAAATGAGAGACCAGCTTCCAGTTTTCTTGTTGAGGACTTGTTTCTAAACAGCTGAATAATTATTGTCGTCTATTTCAGATTTCCAGATGGTTTCTAAATTTTCCTGCTTTCTTCGAAATGTCCCAGCCTCCCGGTCCTCATCCGGAAGATTGCTGCCACGTTTCTAATCGGATCACTGTGCTCACAACAAACATTTCCCGCGGCCTCCGCCGGGCCGGGGTGGAGCTGCGTGCTTCCGGGGCTCCCCAGGGAGCGGTGGGCAGTGCGTGACCGCGGGGCCAGCAGGTTCCCCATCGCAGTCACTGTCAAATCAGCACAGGCAAAATCGCACGCTGACTGGAGAAGCTGTGGAACCTACCGGGGGTGAAATAGCAAGTTTCATAATTTTTCAATTAATAATGGTGAGGGAATTTGATTTAAAATGCAAAACAGCAGCATTGCGTGTTTAATTTTCTATATAAAGACATAGGAGTCTGTTCTTCTGCAGGAAAATTCTGAGGAGTCCCTGGTTTCTGATTCACTGCTTGGGAAATTAAACAAAAATACACCATGATCTCAGGGTGACCACTGTAGCCAGGACACTGTTGCTTGTGAGTGTCTTCCTTGTCATGGTCCAGAGTGGGAGGGCGGCCCAGGGTGAGCTGAAGAGTCACCTCCTTGCATACTGCCACCTCGCTGTGGGTCCCACGCCTGAGACCACCTGGCTTCCCACTGTCCCTGGAGTCTGATGTCCCCTGAGCTTTGGTCTGCATCCTGTGCACTCTGTTTCACTAAGGTGTCCAGAGTTCCCACTGGGTACAGCTTCCAGTCCGGGTGCCCGCTGGGCTTCCGTTTCCCTTCCCAGGAATCATAATTCTGCTCTGATTCTAGGTAGACGCCTGTCCGGGCAGGTGCAGTTCCAGTGTCCGGGAGAGCTATCGTCCTCTAAGGCAGCGGCTGTCACAGGACAGCACACACATGCGGGAGACAACAAAATACGAGGTGCACAAGTAGAGATGCATTCATGGGGCGATAGACGTGTGTAGACAGAGAGACAGGAGACAGCTAGCTATAGACGTAGGTTGGTACAGAGCTCGGCTAGGAGAAGCTAGAGCTAGAAACGCAGACAGAAGTGTCAGCTACAGTCTCTACATAGAGACGCGGATATGTAATAGATGTAGGTACTTAAAATAGAGGTGTAAAGTAGACTCAGATATAGACACAGATAGAGATAGAGAGGGAGACACAGTTGCGGAGACAGGAGCGGAGAGACGGGGAAATGGCTAAATGCACAGCCGGACGCGGATCGTGGACGGATGAAGCCAGATACGGGGCGACGGACGGACCTCAGACGGCGGCTTGTGGTAGGCGCTCACGGCTCCAGCCGTCGTGTATGTGAAGACGGATCTACGCTCCAGATGGAGACGCGGAGAAGGAAACGCAGGGACACGGACGGACCGCAGACGCAGCGATTCCAGGTGGATGTGACACAGAGAGACGTGGGGACCGCGACGGGCGGATGAAGACAGGCAGAGCCACCAGAGTCCTGTGAGGGTGCAGACGGCAGATGGACACAGGCCCCGGCCGCGGGCTGCGGTGCGTGGGCGGGTGGCCTGGTCACGCCAGCCTGCCGGAGCCTGCCTGTGCCTGTGTGTGTCCCTGAGCATCCCTCCACCATGGCACCCCGTTCCGCGGTCCCTCACAGGCACCGTGACCCCATCTCTGTCCCCTCCTAAGGCGCCAGGAGCCCCAGGGCGGATCTGACCGTCACCGTGCGGCCTCCACCCCAGGCTGGGTCCCGTGGCGCCTGGGCACGTCCCTGTGTGGGGCCTCTTCCTGGGCCTGGATACCGCTTCCCTGGGACACCGCTTCCCCCTTCTCTTCCGCTGCGACGCCATTGCCATCCTGGGCCGCTTCTTGCCATTCATTCGTGTCACACGCAATGGGTTAGGGCTCTGTCTGTCTTGCTCTAAGGGCCGCAGAAGAGATGTGCACAGGACAGGTTTGATGAATGAATGATGGAGCGAATGCAGTATCAGAAAACATCATATGAAGCATTAGACACTTTCAGTGGTTTTAAAAATAAGTGTGAATAATTATACATTGAAAATATTCTTGAAGAGGTTAAAAACTTTAAGATATAATAATGCATAGTCTGAGCAAAACATATGGCTAATGTTCAAATTTTTAAAAGCCATTACAATAGAGGACACATTGCCAGGCGTCCACCTCGGGGTCCCCCCTCACTGCCACACACTCGTCCCTTCGTCCTGGCCGCTTCCTGCAGCAGTGAGCACTGGTGCCCTCTTTCCTGAGGGTCTTTAAGAAGTGTGACCGGAAGGCCGCACAGGGAGCGCTTGCGAAAAGGCAGCTGGTGAAAACCTGACCCTGCCTCCTCCTCCGCCTTAGGGTGCGGCGGCCAAGCGAGGGGACAGCGCTTCCCCCCCAGGGCTGGCTGAGGGAGAGTCCAGCAGCCGCACCCTCGGGCCACCCTGTGCGCGTGTCCAGCCCGTGTGGAGATGCTTCCCGGAAGCTAGGGCTCAGTGACACCCTTCAGGTCCTTGGCGCTCCTGGGACACGTGTGTTTTCTGGATGAACCAATCTGAGGCATGTTTATACAAGCAGCCCGTCTACACTCGTGCAGATTGTGACCCATTGTGGAAGCTTGGTGGCTTGAGGTGGAGGGCAGTTAAGATGAACTAAAGGTGGGTGTGATGATGGATCCCTATAATCCCAGCCCTTGGGAGGCTGAGGCAGAAGGATTGCCAGGACTTCAAGGCCAGTTTGAGCTACATAGTGAGTTCAAAGCTAGACTGAGCTACAGAATGAGACCCTGTCTCAAAAACAAAACAAACTTAAAAGTTTTCTCTGCTTGCCAGGCGGGGCGGTGCACCCCTGTAACCCCAGCCCTCAGGGGGCTGAGACAGGAGGATTGCCACGAGCTGAGGCCAGCTTGGGCTACATACCGAGACCAGACCTATCAGAAAACCAACCAGCAAAGGTACAAACAAGCAACCGAAACAGAGCGGCAGGTGAGTGGCCAGCAGTGTCTGCAGTCAGTGGTCTCTGCCCTTGCAAACAGGACTGGCTGGGCTGTGGGAGTGGGGCGCCGGGTCTGTGAAGCTCCGGGGTCCCAGCAGCCAGGCGGCGCTCAGAGCAGGCCTGCACCTCCTGCTCCGGGGGAACAGCTGCAGGCCCGAGCTGAGTCACACACTGCACCCCAAAGCGGCTCCATTCCACCCCTGGGCCGGAGAGGACAGTGGCTAGGAAGGCGGCTGGGACACACGGTCCATAGCCTCATCGATTCCTCACCGCCTCTTCCCTCTGCCTTAAAAAAAAGTAAGTTACACCCTATTATGGGCTTGAAATTTAAAACGGAAACTACAGGCTGCTATGGAGGAGAAGACGAGATGGGCTGGCAGCTTTGCTTTGCGTATATTTCCCGCTCTGCTGCGCAGTTTGTGCCTTGAAATACCGGTTTGCGCAGTGCACGCCCGGGCAGCACTCCAGAGGGCTCCCTGGTGACCCCAGAACCCCAGAACCTGGAACCCTGGAACCCCGGGCCCCCTCTCCACGTGAAAGGCAAAATCAGGCTCCTCCCGGCCTCCCGGCCAGCACAGCAACCTGGCCCACTGCCCAGCGCAGGGTCCGTGCTCTGTCTCTCTCATCCTCCTTCCCACTGGCTGTCCTCCAGCCCTCCCTTCAGAGGGCAGCACCGTCTACCTGGTTTAGAGCTTCCCCGGGAGACCGGTTCCTTCCTCTCCTAGGCACCGTTCTCCCTCCCTCCAGCGGTATCTTTTATTGTGTTAAAATGCACATGACAGGTGATTGCCATTTTAACTATATTTTTGTGACAAGATTTCACTGTGCGGCCCCTGAGGGCTTTGAACTCACAGAGACCATCCTGCCTCAGCCTCCTCCTGAGTCCTGGGATTACAGGAGTGAATCACCATGCCCGGCTTCATCGCCAAGTGCATTTACAGGACACCCCCACCACCTGTGGATCCCCCGTGAAGGGCTTCCGGTCAGCTCGCAGACCCCGGGCCTACTGCTGGCCACCAGGCGCCTCCGCGGAGCCCAGCACTCAGTACCCCAACCTGCAGGACAGCGCTGGGGCTGCAGGGCGCGGTCCTCACCCCTCGCGGCCAGCAGAGGGCACCAGCGCACCGCCCCGCGCTGGCCCGAGCCGGCTGCAGCAGCACTGAGCAGGGCAGGTGCTGGCCCAGGGTGGTGATGACTCAGCAGAGCACCCAGGCAGCACCGGGCCAAGCGCATCTGCGGTGCACAAAGCGGCTTTCTCACCTTTGTTGTTGGTGGTGGAAACAACCACGGGGCAGTAATTCTGGCCCCTGCACCCAGTTGGCCTCCTCTCGGCCCTGAGCCTGAGCAGCTTGGGGGGCTTTTAGGGGGGTTGCCGTTTGGGGGACCCCACGGACATGGGGCTGGCAGGCAGGGAGACCCACGTGTGCCGCCACAGTGCTGTGGGCCTCAGCTGGGTTTGGGGACATCACAGGTGTGGGGTGCAGGTGTGGGGTGCCCACGGGGACCCTGAAACCCACTGTCCACTGCTGCCCTGGAGTGCCCCGTCTGCAGGTCCCCAAGGCGGCTGCACCTGCAGGAAGGGTTTGCAGGGACCCAAGGTCGGGGCAGGTGGTGCCCGGGCTCTGCAGAAATCAATCCCGGGCCTGCACCGCCCCAGACGGAGGCAGCGGACAGCGTGACCAGCTAAGAAACCACAGGACAGTGCGGTCACCTGTAAACCGGCTACCTAGGAAGGGCAGAAGAGGATGCTCCCCCAGATCGAATCCCCACATCCCCAAATCCCCCCTCGGGAAACCTTTTAAAGAAGTCAAATCAGGATGGAATGGGTGAGAACCACCTTCTCTCCCTGGTCTCTCCTCTTTCTGTAAGGGCAGTTTCAGGATTTAAGGAAAGGCGAGCTGGGCCCTCTCCCGACCCTTTTGTCCTTTTACAAACACTGCAGTCTGTTCTCCAGGTCATCTTTCTCCTGCCCTCGCTGGACTCTGGAAGCCTTTCTTCCCCATCTCTAGCAGGAAAGCGAAGTTCCCAATGCAGAATAGTGGCTTCCGAGGACTTTCTCGGTCTGTGGGACGTGGTCGCTGGCATTTGCTTGACCTCTTAGTGGAATAGTTAGCAAGGCAGAGGCGCGGGTCTTAGGCAAGGCATAGCCCCGAGGGGACGCGCGGATGGTGGCGCTGTCCCCGGACCTCTGCCCACCCCGAGAGCCCACAGTGCCGTAAAGATGCCCCCAGCACTCTGCCCCTAGCACCAGGGCTCCGAGGGTGGAGGCTCTGCCCATTCCCTTGCCAGGATCTAGTCCTCCACACGAGGGCCAGGCCGGCCCTCTGCACTCTGCACGGTGGCTGGGAGACTCAGACCCTAGCATCCCTAAGGGTCAAAAAGTCACAAGAGAGTGTCAGAAGACTCGGTCGTTCTTCCAAATTCTGACTGGTAGGACTTAAGTCTAAACGTACCGGTCAAGGAAGCAGGGCTGTTGTGGCTGCGGCTTCTGTCTGGATTCCCAACAACCTCAGGCAACCATAGTGGGGCTGGTGGAAGAGGGGGATTGGTTTATGGGGCTCACAGCTGACTCGCTGCTAGGAGCCGGTCACTCGGGGCGTGGTCTGGAAGGGCGTGTCTCCCTCAGCTCCTCCCTGGCTCTTGCTTCCTGTCTGCCATGCCCCAGCTGTTCCCCGCTGCCATACCCGCTGCTGTGCCATCCCGCCAGGACCGAGGCCCGAAGCCTGAGCCACAGTAAACCCACCTGTGAGGCACAGCCCCGTGACGCTACGGGCGGGTTGTTGGGGGCACACAATGCCCGCATTCATTTTTTAGACTATTTCTATTGTTTATTAATTTTAACCTTATGGGTTTTATTACATTAGACAATGAGTACTTAACAAGAAAAGTATCAAAAAATAAGTACTGAATTTTTACTATTTATTCAGTTTTTATAAAAAAGCATCAAAATGTTCAACATCCACTGCTCTTGCGTAAAGTCTAAGACATAACAGAAATAAATTCCTATATGAATTGCAATGAACATACCAATAGAACTCTACACAAATAATCCTTCCTTCAGTTACCCTATCCATGGCAGGCTTCACACATGACAATGGCATTTAAACGCACACATATCACTTACTCTGGTGGCACATGTGTCTTGCACTCCTGATCTTTTTATAGGACAAACTTGACATCTCAGTGGTCTGCCGTTTGTCGTAATTTCTTATTATATCACACAATGTGTAGTTAACAGGAACATAAAATATCAGTAAGATAAAGTATTAAATCCTTAATATGCAGTGCACATTTAGGGTAAACATCAACACTTTCACATCACCTGTGTACTTGTTTACAAAACCTAAAAGATAGATCAGAAATAAATTCCTATGTGAACTACAATGGAAATACCAATAGGACTCTATAAACAAAACAGTCTGCTCTTCGATTGTCACACCCAAGGCAGTCTCCACAGGTAAGTAATGCCCGCCTGCTCCGTGCACATGTCTTGCTTACACTGGCAGCACAAGCACTTACCTTTCCTTTCTTGGATGGCAGATTGTTCTTGACACCTCTCCTGTCTTCCTGTTTTGTCAGGAGCTTTCTACTCTATTGTGCAATGTGTACTTAGTGGGAAAATAAGATATCAATAAAATAAAATATCAGCTATGTGCTGAGTGCTTAGCATAGACATCGACATTTTCACATCAGCTGTGTACTTGCTTACAAAACCTAAAAGACGCCATCAGAAATAGAAATTTTTGTGCATACAGACAGACAAAAGTCCACAATAGACTTGCTTCGACTTCATACCCAAGGCGGTCTACACACATGACCACTGCCTGTTCCATATACAAGCAACGCTTACACTCATGGCATGTGGGTTTCATCTTTTTGCCCTTTCTTGCAGGGCATGGTTGACATCTTTTTGGTTTTCCCAGTTGTCAAAGTAGATCTTTGGAATGCTGTGCCTGCCTGTGTACTGTCAGTTCACCAGTGTACTCCATGATTTTTTTGTGTGTACATCTCTGGGCAGAAACATTTTACTTTTCCTCTGCTGTAAATAATATTTTATGAATTCCAGTCCCAGTTTTCTAAGAAAATTTCTCTGGGATATTTTGTACTTGTTATTTTCCTTACAAACTGTCAAACTATGCCACACATGTTTAGGAATTGAGTAAAACACAACCATTGGCCACTGATTTGTGTTTCAAGTTACAGCATAGTTGCTGCATAACTCATTAACAGTATCTATTTCAGCTTTGGTTTTGTTGTTGAAAGTTTCCATCTCAGGAAGTTTCTGTTTTGTTGAGTTTTACCTATTAATATTTCCATCATGGTACAATGTGAAATCAGCAGTACCAGTTGTTTTTCTTTGCCATATACAAGGTCAATGCTATATTTTTCTGAAATCCAAAAATTGTACTCTACAATTCTCTGTTTTGAAACTGCAATATTTCATTTGGAATTTCTGCTTTGCTCCTGTGTATAGCTCCTTTGCTGGTCAACTTGTGCTCTGTTAGCAAATGTAACGCTAGTTGGAAAGAGTTAAGCCAGTTGTCAAATATCCCATTCCAGCTAGTTTGGGAGGTGGGAGATGAAGTAACAAGTCTGTTCACAGTAGTCTTCAGTTTATTACCATATGAGTAAAGACCTGGTGGCTGAGTTCCAGGATGCATTTCTAAATTGAAAGCAAAATAAATCTTTACATCTACAAGGGCATATATTTTTATGCCATATTTTGAAGGGTTTTTTTGGGGACATATACTGCCTAAAGTTACAGAGACCACAGAATGCTACATGATATTAATAGTCATGCAATCAGATGGTAAGTTGTTTGACAATTATCCACAAATCTCTGAAACCATGAGTGTATAGCAGCCAGATTATCTTTTTTGTTCTTGGTGGGTCGTATTGTCATCTAACTTCAGGCAATTTTGGAGGAAACCATATCTCCTCAATGTCCTTGCTATTCTTCAAACCTCAAGTCTACACCCACCATGTTTCCATAAGTCTTTTACATTCCTGTGATTATTATGAGAAAGCCCTGCTAAGTACAGCAGACTTATAGTTTCAGCTAGTGAGGTGTCGTAATAAAAACATTGTTGAGTATTGCTGTTGGTGCATACAGAAAGTTTTATTTGTATTTCATCATCTATGTATTTCACAACATCTTGTAGCATTTTATGTGTTACAAACAATTTCCAACATGGAATGGCAGAGCTGGCATTCTACAGTAGGTTTCACCCCTCCAAGATCCTCACTATATTTTTGAACCTATTTCTAACATTGGATCCTTCCATTTGGTTACATGAGCATTTTGTACCATTTGACCAGTCAAATCTATACTCACATTGCTATTTTCTTCATCATTTGAAAGAAGGAGGTCTGCATTCACTGCTTTTGTATCTGTCAATTCTTGTTCCATTCCACTGGTACAGTAACTTTAGCTCACATGACCAATGTCAGAATTAATAGCATCTTCATTATCCATGCATGAATAGTTTGATGATCCACTTTAGACCTCAAAACTTGCAAACTTGGCTTTTTATTGCCCATTATACTGCATTGGGCTACTTCTTCCAGAAAAATCAAAAGAAAACTTAAAAAAAATATTCCACATGCACAGAAGTTTAGCAATGAACATTTCATGGGTAAGATTCACCTGTTGCTGATTTGGACCTTCTGTACACACCTTACCATTCATCTGCACAGATGGGTTTTTGCTTTTCCCAGGTGCAGTTACTGAGAGTCACAGCCACATTCCACTATGATAAAATACATCTTTTCTTAACAGAAGTGTGTTGTGGGTGTATTTTACCCCCTGTGGTGCTCAGATAAACGTACACAAAACCTCTTAGACAGTGCATTATATGGGTAAAACTCCTGGTTTGACACTTTTGTGCTTGTGCACACACCTTGCCATTCATCATACCAACTAGGGAAGCACAAAGGCTTCTTCCTGTAGCCACCAGGCAAAGCTACTGAGATTCACAACTGGCTACTGTTATGGTAAAGTACAAATTTACAATAGAAGAATGTGGGGTGGGTTGTTGTAACTCACTGTTATGCCCTATGGGATTTATGGCGTGTATCAGATATTTTGTCTCCACAATATCTGAGAAAGTGACTGGACAGTTGTTATTCCCAAGTATATGTGAACTTAGGAGAAACATGCAGACCAGAGAAGCAGTTCATACCCTTGATGTCCACAGTCTCTTTGCCTGGCATTGAGATTATGTGATTTTTGAGCCACTCGTAAGTATTTTTATACTTTTCTGTTTTTAACATGTTCTATAATTGACATTAACTTTCTTCTAGAAAGTATAAACATTGGAGCATACGTATGTATACATGTGTATGTTCTGTGTGTATGTATGTGTGTGCACCAGGCATTTGATTTCCAAAGTGTGATTCCCTTTGGAAAGATGAGTTATTATCAAGTGAGATCTGTTTATTCAAAAAAAAAAAAAGTAGACTCTCACTTCTGAGCGTGGCTTGTCCTGCTCAGATAACTAGTCCTGGGACTGGGAGAGGATTTTTCTTTCCCTCCCCTCTCTCCTCCCTATGACTGCTCCTCTTCCTCCTCCTGCTCCCCTTCTCCCTCCTCCTCTTCTTCTCTTCTTCCTCTTCCTTGGCTCTTCCTCCTCCTTTTCCTTCAGGTCTTCTGTCTGCAGTTGGGCATTACTGGAGCCTTGTCCAAGAAGTGCTTAGTCTTGGCCCTGTTGAATACATCCTGGCTGAGTCTCCCTGGGCAGTGTGGGAGGTTCTTTGACTGTCCCATCCTTAGTAAAGACAAGAGCACAAAGACATCAGATAATTCCCTTCCACACCCAGCAATGCCTGTCCCTGTCACCATGTTCTTCCAATAAGACCTGGGACATTGCCCCAGGGACCTGTGAACTTGCGAGAGTCTGTGGCACTGAAGAGGACCATAGGAACCAAAGAACATGCCAGGGTGGGTGTTCCAAGGCCCCCTCCATGAAGATGGTATGGCTAGGGCTCCCTCCATGTTCCTCCATGGTCCCTCACTCTTTGAGAGGATCCAAGTACTGAAGCCATGCACAGGCGTGCAGGGAGGGGCAGAGCAGGCCTGGCCCTCGAGGCAGAGATGGAGCCACCAGACACTCATGCTCCATGGCTTCAGGCATGACCTCAGTGCCCCACTAGGGCCCAGGTTACCACACATGCCCTGGAGGAGGTGCCTGCTGACGCCTGTCCATGCGCCAGGACACTTCCCTGATGGTAGAGGATGCGATCCTGATTCTAGACAGCAGCTTTCTAGAACAACACTGGGCATGGGTGATTGTCTGTCCCAGACACACACAGGAGAACAGTTCTGGGTGACAACATGGGCTCCTCGAAAACCTTGATCCAATCTCTTTAGACACATCTCCTGTTAAGATGGGAGCAGGAGAGAACTGGGGTGAATGGGTAAATTAAAAAGATTCATTATGGTAAAAGATACTTTGCCATGAGTCTGCCTCAAAATCCTTCTTCAGATTCGAGGACTTACCTCATTGTTCTGGCTCTTCATGGAGCAGCGCTGGAGTCTTCCTTCCTGAGTGGCTTTGTGAGGTGTGATCCGTCCATCCAACACAAAGCATGATGCTGTGTCCTCCTCCGCCTTAGTCACCGGGTCTGCACTGTGTGACTTCTGGCTCTTCCCCAAAGTCAAAATGACCATGAAAGGGAAACATTTTGAGAAAATTCAGGACATGGAGGCAGCCAGGACAGTGCAGCTAAAGCCCCTCAGGGGAGAGGACTCTGGAGCTGCTGCCGGAAGCGGCCAGGTTGGGGAGAAGAGAGTGTGTAATTCGAGAAACAAGATTCTGAAGGGGACCCACAGAGATTTTCCTGCTAAGAGTTTTAAAAACATAAACAATCACCACATTGTGGTTGCATCTCCTATAATGTTGACGGAGGGCTGAGTACTGTGGCGAGGTGGGCAGTGCCTAACGGTCACCCGGAGCCCACATCCTCATCACTGCCAGTCACGTAGATATGGGGGAAGGAAACTCCCGAGCTACCAGATGGTACAAGTTCAGGTTCTCTAAAATCAAAGAATGAATTTCAGGAACAATGGAGGTTGCGAGCAGGATACATTTATAGAGAAAGAAAGCTTCTGTCTGAGAGACAGAGAGAGAGAGAGATAGAGTCCCGAGTGGCTTGCCAAAGACTCTGTCTTTTCTAGGGACTTTTATAGAGCAAAAATCATGAGGCAAGGTGACTACAGAGCAAAGGAAAATGGGAACTGACAAGGCAGGTGGGCGTGAGCAGGGGCGGAATTGTGGTCAACCAATAAGATTAATTGTTCAGGTGAAATTGATTAAATCGGGAAGATGGGGAAGTGAGTCACACAGTAAGCAGGGGTGCTTAAAGAGCAGGGTCTGGGATGGTGACTCCTGGCTTCCTCAGGGTGACAGAGACTGATAGAGAATATCAGTTCTTAGGATGTGGGTGTATTTATTTGATCTTTTGTCTTGAGATCTGGCCACAGCAGGAGGCATCTGTCTCCTTCAAGGTCATAAGATATCTGGTCTCCTTCCAGGGCCCAGCCCTGTCTGGCTGCCTGTAATATTGCATCTAACTCAGCTGCCTGTCACAGTGCTGTAGTTACACGATTAGAGCACCTGCGAAGCATTCTCCGTTCTGAATTCACACTCGCCGTAACCCTTCTGCTCTGCCTGGATTAGCACTCAGGCGGGAACAAGGTCCCTCTGCGGCCGCTCCCTCCTTTGCCCATGTTTTCCATCAGGGCGTTGACCTGGAGAGTCCGCATGTTTCTCTGAGTTCTTCACATATGCTGGACACATGTCTTGTGTCAGAGAACAGTTGACCAAGCTGCGCCCTGTCCGGCAGGCTGTCATTCAATCTGCTGGTTGTTTCCTTCGCTGTATGTATTTTTAATGGGCTGCGTGACCCCATTTGTTGACGCTGGTGTGATGGTTTTGCAGCCGGGAGCAGACTCACCTTTGAACTAGCCACCTTCCTGGGGGGTGGAGTTGCAATCCTGTGCTGTTAGAAATCCCCCCTCATCTGGTTCACCTCATTCCTAATTTCGAGTCTTCCTCCTATCCCTGTCAGCTAGCTTGGCATCAGCCTGGCAGAACAATGTCTGCAAAATTAGATTCACCAAGGCCTGGCAGGGAATTGCCTGTCCAGTGCTGACATCGTCTTGACCCTGGGCTACCACCAAGGAGCTGGGCCTGGTCAAAAATGCAGAGCAGGGGCTGCTGCAGGGCTGGAGGGCTCGGGGGGAGACAAGGGCTGGCAGGACCAGAAGGACTTGGGGTACAGCAGACCTTACAACGTACTCCTGGAACCCCCAGTACTCTGCTGAGGGAGCTCTGTGGGTCCCAAATCTGACAAAATTGTGTCCAGCAGTTGGGGCATGGACTCAAAATAACCCCAAGTGCCGAGAACCCAGGGTCCCAGCAGCCCAGCCCGCAAGTTTTTCCTCTTCGTTCCCCACCAGCGCCTTGCCCTCTCTGCTCTTCTGCAGCAGCTGGGCATTTTAGGGTGTGGAAAGTGCAGTGACACAAGTGACCGCTCCCTTTCTGGAGATTGGTTGCATCAGAGGTCTTCTGTTCCTGAGAAAACCGCCTGTGCATGCGCAGTGCGTGGTCCCCTGCCCGTCTCCCCAGCATTTCTGCTCCCTCAGGGACAGGGCTTCCTTCAAGCTCCACACACCGAGTCAAATGGGCGCCAGCAACCAAAAGCTGCTGCCCAAAGTCAAGACTCAGTGTGTCTCTCTGAGGACCGTCCCGTCCTTCGGTGGGAAATGCGCCGGAGTTCTTGCTGCGTGGAAGTCAGTTACAGCTTCCTCTGCCGTTTGTGGAGGGGAACACCGTGCCAAGCAGGGTCTCCCGGAAGATGTCTTGCTTTACAAATCCTTATTTTCCAAAGTCGGTCCTGCGTTTAGTTAGGGCGGGCTACACATCTTCCCGTAGAACATGAACTAGGCGACTCCTGGTCCGTTTTAGCACAAACTTGGCGGGATGACTGCGGCGTCCAGAGGAGCTTCGGTGTAATTGCCACGTAGTTTATTTCACGGTAACTATGCAATTAAATTGTCTCACTTCTCCCACTGGAAAATCCTATCATTCTAGTACAAATGTGCTGAATGTTAGCTCTCTCAACGGTGCTTAAAAAATCTCCATGTTAAAGGCTTCTTTTTTTTCTCCTCTCTTCCCCCTTTTCAAATATATTTCCAATATATTTGGCTTAGTTCTTTCTTCTTTGTTATTGTTTTTTAGACCAAAGAAAGGTAGCATTGCTAAAATTACACCGGGCAGCCCAAAATGATCATGGAGTCTTCCCGGGACGTGAGCAGAGGAGCAGCCACGTTAAGCCACCGTGCGCCGCAGGCCGGGCCTGGCCCCGTGTGTGGCAGCAATCGGGAAGCAAAGCTGGAAAGAGCAGATCCGCACGGCTCTCTGCGCCCCTGTGGGGGTTTGGGGTTTTTTTTAAATTTTATTTTAAAGAGGGTAAAACTAAACATAACAAAACAGAACACAGCAGGTCAGAAGAAAACAAGGTAAGAGACAGATTTCAAAGCAAGACCACAGGAGATCATCACCGGCTACCATAATGTCTCTTGTTTTCTTCTAAATAGTTGACCATAGCTTCACACACAGTGAATTCATACAAAACAAAATAATATGAAACTGATCAGAACAGGATGGTGAAGGCGTTTTAGGCCTTCAAGACCAGGCAATAGGGGTCAGCAAGGGCTGCCACGGTGTCTCTCCTTCTCTTCAAAATAGCTGCCCATCCCTTCATGTATGTTGAAATTGAGCAAAACAAAACAGACTAAAATCACTCTGAACCAAGAATAATAGTATTGCTGGATTTCACATCGTGATGCTCCAGAATCAGCCCTGGGGACAGTAGTGTCTCTTTTGCTTCAAAGTAGCTGTTCATTTCATCATGCATTATATTATCGATCCTCAGACACTGTTTAGGAGAAGTTCTACACCTGCATGCATCTCTACACATATACCTGTCCTTTCTGTATTAGAGGGAAAAACAAAAAATAAAACAAAACACATTTCTAGAAAAGCATAAAACAAAAAAGACAAGTAAATAACAATAGCAAAGAGCCCAGAACACTCGACAATCCAGGCCTTCCAAACAAGGTGGTAGGAGCGTAACGAGGGTTGTTGTTTTACATAGTGGTCTCCACGAGCTCCTCAGGTCACCGGACAACTATATGCACAATTGTTCCGGTCCTATGAATGTGAACTCTTTTGTTCCAAGAACCTGTAGAATTGGTAGCACAATCATCTCAGCTACCCTAAGTGAGTTTATATAATTCTAGATATTTTTTCTTTCCCTTCCTCTTTGTTTTTCCTCATTTCCCCTGAGATATTATTTTTTCCTTTAAGCAGATTCTGACTTGGGTTTGCACGGGGACCTGCTTGGTTCGGAGCCCTGGGCCCTGGACGCCTGGCTGGCACCCTGGACACATCTCCCTCCCGTGGTTAGGGAGGGCAGGGCAGGCGGGCGGGGCCGGGTGCTGAACTCAGAACGAGGAAGCGGGCCCAGTGCAAATGACAGCCTGGGAGAGAGTGGAAGCTGCTAACTTGCCCGTAGTTTCAGAGGTACATTTTGGCTTGTGCCTGACCAACTCGCATGGCACTCGCACGGTGCGATTTATACACGCAGTGAAGGTTTAACCAGTGAAAGACTCGCAGCCCTGTCTCTTCCTCCAGATATCTACCTCCGCTTCAGGGACCCTCATCCCACCATCCTGTCGTCTCCGCAGCAGCTCTGGAGTCCTCTCTCCTGAGGGTCTTTAGTTTTGCCATCCTGGCTGCCACAATGTCCTGAATCTGGTCGAAATGTTTCCTTCCCTGGTCATTTTCACATTGGGGAGAAGCCAGAAGTCACCCAGTGCCAGATCTAGGGACTAAGGTGGACGAGGTCACAGTGTCGTGTTTTTAGGAGCTGCCTTTCTGTTGGATGGTGCTCGGCAGCAGCACTCACTACATTTCTGATCACAACCCATAATGCCACTGAGGAACGAAGGAGAACGTCAGCGCTTTGGAAGAAAGCAGCAAGGATGATGGGACGAGTGTGTTTGAAGCAAGGAGGAGGATTTTGAGGTGCAACTAGTGGCAATGTGTCTATTACAATGCTAATTTATTTATGCAAATATTGGCGTATACTTTGATCATAATTTGTATACAACCCATTGAAATGACTGAGGAATTGTCTCAAAGCACACCCATTTACCTGTCAGACCTTAGGGTCCAAGGCCAGTTCTAGGCATAATTCAGACTCATTAAACTAATCTACCCACCCACTCATCCATCCATCCATCCACTCATCCATCCATCCACCATTCATTCATCCATCCATCCATCCATCCATCCATCCATCACTTCATCCCTCCAAACGTCCATCCATCCATCCACCCAAACATCCACAGCATACAGAGTGTCTAGGCCCCTGGTATAGTGAAAATATTTCCTGCCTTTGGGGATTGGCTTCCCAGCAGAGGAGGCAGCCGGAGAAACCATCAGATCCCAGCAGAGAGCCCCATGATGGTGCACAGAGCGGTGCCTAGGGACTTTTCGGACCATTCCATAAACACAGTACTTCAAAAACAGCCCCAAGCCAGCACAGCCTGGGCCCCAGGAGCTCTCTGAGGTCCTGGAGAAGCAACAGCGTAGGGGGCCCAGATGAGCAAGTCCACAAGGCGCTGCCTTCAGGTAAGAGACCGGAAGGAAACAAGCGGACATATAGACAGCAGTGCACTGATCGAGTGAGCTGCCCTGCGTCCAGCGGGTGGAGAGGGAGACGGGGGAAGGCAGAGCCCTGGTGGGTATGGTGGCCAACAGGGAGCTGCTAAGACAGTGGCCTCTGAGCAGACGCGGAATGTCAAGGAACGAGCTTCTTGCCTGAGGCCCCAGGGGAGGCTGGAGAGGAACAGACCCAGGCGGGAGCCGCAGAGCACAGCCGGAGAGGCGGCAGAGTGGGAGCCCGGGGCCTGGGTTGGGCTGGTGTGTGTCGGTTGGTTTGCTTTTCTGTGTGGGACAGGAAGTCATGGGATGATTTCCTGCAGGGGAAAGAGGCACTGTGATTTTCACTATTTTTTTTTAAGGGAAAGTACTTGCTGAGTATCTTTTGTCTGAAATTCTTGTGCCCTTGGCAATGTCTGGGCTGTCAGAACTGGGGAAGGTGGGTGCAGTTGTTGTCCCATCAACAGAGGCCAGAAATGTCACTAATTACCACACAATGCACAGATCAGCTTCCCTCCCGCCCGTGTGCGCAATTGGCTTCTGCAGCCGCACTGGGGCGAGAGGCACCCGGCTGACCCCGGCTTCTCTCCACACTGCCTGAGGTTGGGCACGGGTGCTGGGCACGGGAAGGTGTGGGCCTGACTGAGGCTGAGGGACAATTTTTTGCCTAGAAGATGGGAAAGCAATTAGACGGGGCAACTTCATTCCGCCGTGGAAGAATAGGAGGAATTATCCTGTCAGTGCGGGCAATTATCCCGAGATGTTTTGGCAGTGCGCTATGTTTTGCTGTGTAACTGCAATTAGCATGTAAGCGATCTAGTGTTTCTACCATGCGTCATTCCCACTGGAAGATGTGACTACTGCTGAGGTGACGGTGACCCCTGTGTGACATATGACCCAGGAGGACATGGCTCTGGGGTCAGCCAGGGCCTGGGCTTCTCAGCCGGGCTCCACACTCTCCGTGGCTACGGTCTCGGCCGGGTTTCCGGAAGGGTGGTGGGAAGGGACCCAGGAGGCAGCAGTGTCTTGCGCAGGGCGCCTGCAGGTGTGGCCGCTGCTTTCCACGCATTTCTAGCTTTAGGCTCAACTTCAATTTTGTCTCTTTTAGTCTTGGAGAAAGAACCCAGGGCCTTTTACTAGGCTCCCACCTTTACAATTCTGAAACAGGCTCTTGCCTAGTCACCAAGTAGACCAGGCTGAATGCCAAAGTACGACCCTCCTGCCTCAGTCTCCCAGATTGCAAGGTGACAGGCATGGCCCAGCACACCTGCAGGAGCCAGTCCATCCCTCAAGGCCTAGAATGCTGCATGGCTTGGAAGCAGAGCTCAAATACAGTCTCTTTCCCTGAACCTTTCAATGTTTTCGTCTGGCTTTACATTTTTTTTTTAAAGAAACACAGATCTCAGTGTTTCTTCAGTGCTGGACTCTGCTGTGTTTCCCAGAACTGCGTGCATTTGCGATCTAACATAATAACCACCTCTGCTCACAGTTCTCAGTGATGGTTTGCTGATTTTCTGCAGTGAGTGAATTTTCAGAAAGTGACTCAGTTTGAACTGAGCTCTTCTTCTTCTCACCAGTCTTTCATAGCAGAAGGGGAGGAGAGACACAGCCTGTGTTTGGCGTGGACCGAAGCTCCGGCTGGATCTTTGTCAGCTGCGGAAGTCCAGCAGTGGGGACGGGGGCCCATCCTGTGGGCAGTGGGCTGGAGCCAGGTGGAAGCCCTGGCTTATGCTACTCTGGCACCCCTAGAATCAGGCTGGTGGGGACCCTGATTTTGCTTCCATCTTTCTGGATCTAGCAACTCAACTACATCAGAGTCTGTGGGAATTATCAGGTCCTTGAGAACGTACTTGTACCCACTACTGCTCAAGATGAGGGTGCGAACCCTCAGACGGAAGGCTGATTTCCAGTGATTAAATGCTCAGGTTTGTCCAGGGCAACAGAATTGGTTATGGTCACCGCATTGTCCCACATGTCCCACTGTAATCTTTGGTGACAAAAACCACATCTTTTAGTTCTCTTGGTTGATTACTGATGCCTGAGGTCTTTAACTGCCGTGCACCCGGCCACCAGATGGATTTTCTGTCCTCACTGCCTCTTTCCCGTGCCCCTGTGTGCTCTACGCCCGCCTCCTGCAGCCTGAAGGAGCTAACTTGAGTCTGGGTGGCTGGAACAAACTCACTTGGGGGCTACACGCGTGGAACACAAGACACGAGGAAAACCCTTTGTTTGGCGGGAGAGACCTTCACTTAGGAAGGAGCTTCAGTTACTGATTTACTATCACGGCCACTTCACACCGCGAGTTCTGTCATCAAAGTAGAGCTACACTCAGCCATTAGCCATGCAGGCCTCGTTATCACCAATAACTGAGATTTTCGTGCTTTAAAAATTTGCGAAGCAATCCTCTACGCATCCTCGCCCTTCATGCATTTAAATCATGATTTGATTTGCTAAAACTTCATCTGCATGAAATCTTCAGTAGTCTATAGGATTTACCTACTATAATTACACAAAGCAATGCGTCTGCATGATAGCTGAGTTCGAAAATGTGACTTTCATTATGTATTTTTATGGGCAAGAGCAGGGCCCAGAACACGGCTCCATCTGGATTCCAACCCCTTCCCGAGATGCGTTTCTTAGCGCTGAATTCCCGCACTCTGGCTAATTAGACCCCACTCCCGCAATATCCCTTCCGTACAATCATGTCATAATGGCTGTGTCTAAGCTGCTGGTTTAATAATCTAGATAATAACACACTTTGTACGGAATCATTGATAATAGATGCATATTTATAACCCACGCTGTGGATGTTTTCATCTTTACAAACACAAGAACATATTTCTCATACCAATTTTGAATCCCCACATGGTCTTATTTGCTTCTTAACTGCTGGTTTCTTCCTGCCACGGCGACGGTTATCATCACCGCAAGGCTGCCGGGAGCCTGTCTGCTTCATCTCCTGCACGTGTATGGGGCTTGCCCCAGGTCTCCCGCTACCGCGGCCTCGGGTTTTATCAATGCTCGCTCACCTCGCCCAGCACTTACTGCATTTAGGAATCACATCCAGATGCCTCTGCCTGTATCGGGGTGCTCCAAAGGGGACAGCTTGGGAGAGATAGGTGACAGATGCAGGGATGGATGGGTGGGTGGATGGATGAACAGCTAGACAGAAAGACAGACAGACAGACAAGACAGGATGCATTAGGGAAGTTAGTTCATATGATAACAGGGGCTGTACAGTCCCCCAAGATTGGATGAGTCCCTAGATAGGCCCATCTGAGCTGAGTCTCCGGGATGCCAGTCCCAGGCCGAAGACCCCAGGAAATGCTCATGGGTCAGGGTTCTCTAGTGGAACAAAATGCTGACGGTGCTGGTCTCAGCCTAAAACCAAAGTCCTGGGACTCTAAGGTCCACCCCTGAAAGCTCCGGAGTTCAGAGACCAGAGAGCTGGGCTTCTGAGCTCTGATGTCCAGGACGGGGAGAGACCCGCTCACCTGTCTTTGTTTTCTTTCTACCTTGGTCCCAGCCCAGCAGATGGTACCTGCCCACACCGAGAGGGAAGCGTGGGCTGGACCCCACCCAGACCCACAGCCAGGGCCCCCCAGGCCGCTCAGGCTGCACTGGGAGTGATTGTGAGCCCAACCACCTGCAGCCAGCCATCGCCAGTGTTTCCTGCAGCCCGGATCTGAGCATCTGCAGCCCATTTTGTGCTCACGGTACTGGCCTTTCAAAACATTTCACCCAGTCCTGGTGCCCTTCCTGTGCTCCGAGGAGGGGACAGGTCTGCTTCTGGGAAGGCTCCTGGTGGCTGCAATGCCACTTGAGGCCAGTGTGGCCACACTCTGATTCCTCCTAGCAAATTCGTAGGGGGGCCATGGGGACTGCGGGCCAGCGGCTGGCTGCAGGGCGCCCTCGCACTGTGGGTGCAGGCTGAGCTCTCCAGCATGTGTCTAGGCATTTGTGGAAAAAAAAAATCCATTGCAAAGGTGCTTAACTAATTCACCCCGCTGAGAGCTGATGGGAAATGTTTATTAGAATTAAATTTTAATACCAACTTTGATCTGGCTGCTCTGAGCAGGTACGAGGTCCAAGATGCTGGTTTGACTAAAAATTCTTTAAGAAGCGTATTAGCCACTAACCAGCCCACGCAGAACCTATATAAAAGGAGATCATGGTTGCTCTGAAAATGCATTGAAAAAGAAGGAACCCTCTGCTGTCATTCGGACTCAAGTCCTCTGGGAGCCCAGGAGCTGGAGGCCTGGTCCCCAGCCTGGCAGGCCTGGTGACGTGCAGGGGCAGAACTGGTGGGAGGGACCCTTTTCTTGTTTGTAGTGGGGCGCATCCTGGCTCCACTCACGGTGACGGTTTCCTCCCCTTGCTTAGCCCATGTCCACGTTAGTTAAGTTTATTCTTTGATTAAATGCTATTGTTATCTGAAGTTTTAGAGGGAATAAATTATTAAGATCAAGTCCAGTTATAGACACAATTCTCCTTTATGCTTTAGATGCTGTGGCCTTGAAATGTTCCCCACTGATAAAGAGTTTGCAGGGGCTGTCAGGAGACTCTAATAGAACTGAGATAGCGCTGTGCAGATACTTAGAATTTTAGCATCATAGAAATACATGCTCATGATAGAAAGCTTTGCAGGTGGAAAAAATACGGGGAAACAGTTTTAATATTTCCTTCCAATCTTTTTAAAAATGTGCTTCTGCCCCTTTCAGTGTAGGGACAAACATACTGATTGGCTCTCACAGGCAAAAATAGAGGGCAGAAAACAACAAAATGCATTCAACTAGATAATGAAAATCTTCATATCTTGTCCTGTAAGTGATTTTACAAGAGGAAGACTTGGAGGCCTGACAGATTAGGGAAGCAGCCTAGGAGGTTTTCGACAAAGGCTTTTGTGCAAACCTTTGGGAATGTTTCCAGCATGAGCTCCGCCCACCCTGGGAGTCACTGGTCCCTGAAAGCTTCAATTTGGGGAGCTTTGGCTTTTTTTTTAACCACAGCGCAAAACCAATACACATAAAATAATAGTGATAAGTATAAATACACATAAGGGAGAACTGTACACTAGTGTGTTTTGTTGCAAGGCTATAATGTTTGGCAGGAATGTGAGCTCACTGTATTTCAGTTTATGACATATTCATCTTGTATTGGATTCACCAGGGTCCGGTCTGGTCTCAGGTCAAGGAGCAGCTGCGCAGTGACATGTGTTAGTGACACGCTCGCTGGTACAGTGGTAGATTATGTACTCGAATGACAGGTAAAACGGTAGTAGGTAAATGTTGCCCCTTCGACGCCCACATGCTGATTGCTCTCTCACTCCGGGTTGGGGATCACTGCAGTGTGCTCCGCCCGGGACGTCTGTCTGTGTCCCTCTTACAACCCGGTGCAGGGCTGGTGACAGGTCTGGGGTTGCTACCTGGGAGCAGGTGGACACTACAACTGCTCAGCCAACTGTGTTGGAGACCCGGGAGCCCCTTGGTCACCAAATGTCCCCGTGCCTGAACACGAAGTGTTTGTCAGGTCTGTACCTTCCCGCTTGGCATGTTATCTGCTTCTGTGACCACTTCACACGTGTGTCATACGGAATATGTGCTCGTGTCCCAGCACTGCCAGAGCTTGGGGGAGTTTATTAGTCAGTCACCAGATTGAGAAGCTCAGCCGGAAACACTGCATAGCTATGACTTTGACCCCAAGGAGCCAATCAGCCAAGCTCTGTGTGAACACTAACTGTATTTCCATGGTATTACGATTTAGTTCTAAAGTTTCCTCCCAAAGTTTCATGTGTTCAGAGGTGGGGCTTTGGGCAGGTGGTTGCTGTCTCATTGGTGGATCTACCTATTTATGAATTCTCAGCTACACATGCTCTCAGGAGGGGCGAGTCACAGGAGGTGTGACCCAGAAGGGTGTATTCTTGTCTCCAGCTCTTCCCTTTTCTTTCTGCTTCCTGGCTGCAATGGGCTGAGCCGCTTTCCCCTCCTAGACCCTCTGCAATGACATTTCTGCCTTGGAGCCATGACCATGGACTGAACCTTTTGCAACCATGAGCCAAATAAACTTCCCTATGTTATGCGTGTTTGACATTTTGTAGCAACAGTGAGAATGTGACTGATCCACATGGGATCAGGATACACATTTGTAAAAAAATCACATTGCCATTTTTGGCAATTTTAGATATAATAAAGATTTGGGATTGATATACAGAACTTTCATATTCTTGAAGGGTATATCTTCAGATTTTAATAAACACCAAAATTCTTAAGGACAAAAATGGTGATGCAGAGTTTGGCCCACTTAAATTTTCATCATGGGCTAGTAGAGAGCCAAACTGTGGAGAACTGTCACCTTCTCCTTCACGATGTAGCTCACTTGTACCCTCTGAGGGTGCCCCTCTCTCTCCAGCTTGGTCAGAGCACTTCCAGGGGTTTGTTTTTGTGACAATTTATTGCTCTAAGGAGAGAAATAGTTTTATCAGCTCACACAAATCACTCATAAGTGACATGGCACAGAGGGTCCCCTGCGTTTTTGCAAATGCAGATGCTGGTTGGCTGGCAGTCTTGTCCTTGGCTCAGTTGCTTGCACCAGTGTGCCAGTTTCTTACCTGGCATCCAAACACAGCCTCTGCAGAAATCACAAGTTTCATAAGGTTTGGAGATGGGGTGGGGGAGGAACATTAAATCTCACTTTTGGATCAAGGGACAAGTGGGACTTGTGTTACTTCTCAGTTAGTGGCATCCTAGGGAACCCCTTAGCAGTGTCCAGTAGCAAAGAACTGATACATCTTGGAGACAATCTTGTCACCCCTCTTGTGTGGCAAGATAGACATTTTGGACCCAAGGCCAGCCATAGCATGTTGGTGCAAGGGGCCCAGCTGCAGTCCACTAACCCGGGGTTCTTTTAGCGAGCTGTGGCATTGTATGAGAGGAGAGGTAAGTGGACAATACTCCAGAACTGATGAGCCCCAGTGTGGGTCAGTGTCCCCTCTAGAGGAATCTGGTGGGCACCGTTCTGAGTCATAATCCTGGTGCTCTTTTGGAGCACAGCTACACACAGGGCCTTCTTTATAAGCTGTGGACTTGCCCTGTGGCCATGACCAGAGGAAATGATGTTCAGGACACAGCTCAGAGCGACTAGCAAACCCCTCCCCAGCTTTCTGTCCTGGCCAGCTCAGTCATTTCAGAGCCCTCCTTGCAGAGGGAGGTGCCGCTGTGAGCTGTGCCTGGCATGCACACAATTTCTTTGCAGTAGCTATGAACGAAAAGTCTCCCTGCAATAAACAAAAAGCACCGTGCATGTTTCCCCCCCGGTCCCCTTCGTTAATTGGCTCTTACTGTTGCCACCTTTAATGTAGAGAAGAAATGAAGGGCTGGTTTCCCGCACAGCCTCTCCCATACGAGGGCTCAGGATTCAGCGTGAACTATTTCTCGATCTCACGTGAAGATATAAAGGGCTGTTTAGGGCGGGCAATGCACCAAGTGAGTTTCATCTCTGCCTTTGCCTGGTTTCCCTGGGATGGGCTCTCGGAGCTGCTTCTGCGGATTCGTTGATGAAGGCCAACAACGACAGGAGCCAATTTCAACCCCTCTCCACGTGGAATTCCACTCAGACATTCAGACACAGTTTAATTCAAGCACTGCCATGGCGGGCGGACGATGCTGTCTACGCGGCTTTCCTATCGGAGGCCTTTGGGCCGGACCGCAGGGAACCAGCGGCCCCGTCAGACGCGGAGCGGGGTCCTCCTTATCCCTTCTGTTTCCTAGGTTGGGGCTCTGTGCTTCCCCTCCTTCTCCCCCATCTTCTGATCGCGTTTATGTTTCCAACTTTTCCTCCTTCTTTCTCCTACTTGTCATTCATGTTGAGACCCTTTCCCTTTCTTTCCAAGACAGGGTCTTGCTGTCTCGAGGCTGGGCTGGGTTTTGTGACCCTCCTGCGTTAGCTTTCCACCCACGTGGCTGAGACTGCACATGTGTGTACCCCAATAGCTGAGGCTTCAGTTTAATGTGACAGAATGTGTGGAAACTTCACCAGGTAGCTCTTGTCCTTCTGGTTCTGCAGTGGTGAGACCAGAAACACACACAGCAAATGATTGCGGACCCCAAAGCTCCTTAAATCGCGTCACAGTAGTTTCAATATGCACTTAGAGGATCCTCTGTACAACCACACAATTAATGACTTTTCAGCAGAGCTTGAGCCAAAGCTACCTGATAGCAGAGTCACCGCTGAGCTCATGACAGACAGGTTTCCATTCAGGTGCTCGTGACCTGGTTCCCAGCTGTCAGTGAGGTGCGGGGCCCGGGGCTGAGTGGGCGGATAGGAGATAGTTGCTCTTATAGTGGGCACGTGAAAGCTAACGTGGGGTCATTGCCAGAGCTGGGGACTCCTCCTCCCAGTCCTTGGGAGCTGTGTGACATTGAGGTGCTAGTTTTCTCATAGGAAAGGTGGAGACCACTTTGGTGGCTTTCTCCACGGGGCCATAGGAAGAGGAATGCGAATGATGGAATGCTTGGGTGAGCATTGGCCGTTGTGACTTGCACTCCGTGACAGACGAGTGGTCCAGGGTCTCAGTGCCCCAGGCCTGGAGTGCAGATGAGAGCTTTGCCATTGGGTACAGGGTGACTCTCTGGCCCCCACAAGCAGGAGGTGTAACTTCTGATCCTCACGGAAGTGTCCCGCAAAGTGGGATGAGGGACATGGGAGGTTAATTGGCAGAAATTGTGTGAAGGCACAGAGGAGGAACGAGAGTGGGCAGGGACAGCCTCAGAGCCCACCACAGGGGTGCACAGGCCATGGAGGGAGGTGGGAGGGAGGTGTGGCCAGGAAGAGGCTGCAGATTAGCTAGGGTTCTCTGGGGGAACAGAATCAACATAAAATAATTATACAAAGGAGTTTAGTACTTAGGCTTACAGGATCAGAAGAGCAATACTTCCTTCTTTCCCTTTTTGTTCTGCCCAGCACACAAGCTTATTGGTTGGGACCATCCACATTCACCTCTGAGTTTGCTGGCCTACATGTCAGTCACTGACAGCCCCGCCCAGAGCTTTACTGCTCTGCAGGTGGTTCTCATCCAAGTCAAGCTGACCTCACAATTAATGACCACAGCTGGACTCCAGCTTCTCTGAGAAAGTCCACAGAGAGACGTGGCCTTTACAAAATGTCCTGTGGTGACCATGGGAAGGCCCAGATCTGGTCAGCTGGCAAAGCCCAGTTGATGCTGGGGGCAGAGTCCCTCTGCTGAGCTCCCAGGGGACTGTGGCACCCTGACTGCAGGTGGAGATGGCTCCAGCAGCAGGGAGTCCCTCAAGGAGGTTGAGGCGGGAGGGAATAGCTACCTTCCCATGCAGCTGGGGGTTCTTACAGAGGTGGGAGAGGTTGGAAGGCAGGCAGAAGGATGCCTCTCCCAAGAAGAGGGGAGTCCCAGCCCCAAACCTGCTGCTTGCAGCTCTGCTTGGGCAGAAACAGGGAGTCACCAGAGGTCAGGGCCTCAGAGAGTTTCCTCAGGGGCCTGGCAGAGCCTCCTCCTGCACCCACATGCTGCAGGGTGAGGTGGCTGCCCCCTTGGAGAGCTTCCATGGACTCCAGCCCCAGGGCCATTGTGGGGGTGCAGGGGTTTTCTCCAGAGGGAGGTGTTTGACATCTTTCCACTTTAGGGCTGCGGTTGCCTTGTGTACATGGAGGTTTTTCTGGCTCTGTGATGAGGCCGACCATCTCTGGCCACCTGTTGGGGCCGACCGTCTCTGGCCACCTGTTGGGGCCGACCGTCTCTGGCCGCCTGTTGAGGCTGACCGTCTCTGGCCACCTGTTGGGGCCGACCATCTCTGGCTGCCTGTTGGGGCCGACCGTCTCTGGCCGCCTGTTGAGGATGACCATCTCTGGCTGTCTATTGAAGATGTCCCCTTCTGACCCAACTGCCCCTTCCCCAGGTCCTCATGGGCCTCTTCTTTTCTTCTCACACTGTCACAGAATGGGAAGGTGGTGACTCTGAGGGGCTGTTCTGTCAGGGTTTTTGCCCCTTTGAGTACTTCTGGTTGGAGGGCATCTGGCTGATAGAGTCAAGGTGACTGACTCATCCGTAAGCCATTGCCAGCTGTGTCCTCTCCTCTGAATAGCTATTCCCACCCAGTCCCTGGTCAGGACAAGATTGGCCAAGTTCATCCTGGGAACACAGATGACCTGAAGCCCATCTGTGTGGCCGATGGGTCAGTGTGAGAAGTGCTCACCTGGCCCTTTCTGCTTCTCTCCTGCTCCTGGCTCTGGTGTTTTTGGAGGCACAACTGCCACCTCGGGGGGCTGAAGAGTCAGGGGGCTGCTCTGTCTGATGCCCCTCTCAGTGTCCAGAGCCCATGAGATGTCTGGACGGAAGAACTTTTACTTCCCTGGGTAGTCACGGCAGTTACTTCTGGACTTGGTAGAATATAGTATTCAAAATAGTGGTGGACAAAAGCCCTGTTAAAAAAAAGGAAGAGAAACCAAGGTGAAAAAGTACCAAACCCCAGCTGCTGGGGAGGATGCGGGAAATTACTTCTCATGCGCCATCAGTGGGACGTGAATTAGCACAACCACCATGGAGAGCGATGCGGAGGTCCCTCAGGATGCCACATGTATCCTCCATGCAACAGGGGAGCCCACTGCAAATCCACAGCACAAGCCGAGCCCAGTGACCTCCTGCGGGAGTGGGTAGAGAAGGTGTGGCGTGCGCACGCAGCGGAGTTATTATCCCGCTGCAGAAGGAAAGCCGGCAGCCAGTCATTTGCAGCAAAGCACAAGGAGCAGGGGGGCCGCGTTCTCTCTCCAGCGGGAGCTCCAGCCAGTCACCCCGAGTGCAGGATGATTGTGGTGTTAGGTGGGTGTTTGGGGAGATGGTGGTCAAAGGAATTTGGATTTGATCAGCGCACACCGTGTGGAAATAGCACATGGAACCCATTACTACTTAGGACTAGTGCATGTTAACCAAAAATAAAGCGATACACGTAATACCAAAGTAGCTGCAGGGCAGACGTCCCCTGTACCTGTTCCTCTCCATCTGCAGGGTAGACGTCGCCTGTACCTGTTCCTCTCCATCTGCAGGGCAGACGTCCCCTGTACCTGTTCCTCTCCATCTGCAGGGCAGACGTCGCCTGTACCTGTTCCTCTCCATCTGCAGGGTAGACGTCGCCTGTACCTGTTCCTCTCCATCTGCAGGGTAGACGTC
>PVLA01014828.1:0-28441 GCA_004027455.1 Hydrochoerus hydrochaeris
CCTTCTGCTGCTCCTGCAGCCCCCTGGTTTCTGCCCTTCTGCTGCCTCGCACACCACCCTTGCCATCTCTGGGTGAGTACTTCTGAGCCCGCGCTTCCCTTTCCTCCCATAGGAGGGTCGGCAGGAGCGGGCACAGTGCCCTGGAACCAGTCCACGCGGGCTTCGTGCTGACCAGCGTCTTCCGCCGCAGCTAGGCGCGCCCGTTCCTGTTCCGCCTGGTGGTGCTGGTCTGCGTCCTGGCCGTGGCAGGCAACGCGGCCTTGGTCCTCTTGATCTGGGCCAGCGCCCGGCTGCACACGCCCGTGTACCTCCTCCTCAGCCAGCTGTCCTTTCTGGACGTTTTCTTCACTTTGGTCAGTGTCCCCAAGATGATGGTGGGTGTCCTGTTCGGCTGGAGCAGCATCTCTTGGGCAGGATGTGGGGCGCAGATGTTTTCTTCATGTTCCTGGGGGCAGCAGTGTGCCTGCAGCTGGCCCTCATGGGCAGCCCGCTGCGCTACCCGCGCTCAGTGCATGGCGTGGGCTCCCGGCTGGGGGCTCCCTGGACGCCTCCACCCAGACCTCACAGACGCTGCGCTTCCCCTACCGCGGCTCCCGGCAGATCCCCCACTTCCTCTGCGGGGTGCCCGCCCTGCTGGCGCTGACCTGCGCCCACGCGGAGACCTAGAGCCGGGGCGCTTGGTGACGGGCCGATCGTCCTCCCGGTGCCAGCGAGCGCCTCCCGCGTCCCCGCCTCGGGCTGTGCTCCCACAGCTGGAGGCCGCGGCCGAGCTCCTCGCACCTGGCCGTGGCCGGCCTCCTCTAAGGGCCCCTCGTCTACACCCGCATGAGCCCCGTCCCCCACCACTCTCCAGGCCAGGACCACGTGGTGTCTGACTTTTACACCGTTCTCACGCCCATGCTCAACCCTGTCACCTACAGCCTCAGGAACAAGGAGGTCACAGCGGCCCTGAGGAAGGCAGTAGGGGAGTGTGGAGTCCAAAGAAACCCCTAAATCCCAGCAGAGCAGCCGGGAGAGAGACCCGCTGCGCTGAGGCAGAGGGCAGGTGAGCAGGTCTGCTTAGAAGGTCCTTCCCGGGGCTTCCTCCTGGGACGCCAAGTCGAGCCCCAAATCCCCACGCAGGGAGGCGAAGGGAAAAGCCCTTCCATCCTCCTGTGCAGCTCCTGTCCTCCTCCTCCGCCCTCTTTGTCCTCTTCAGAAGCTGTCTGGGTTGGGCCCCCCCACCATGTCCAGCCTGCCTTTGCAGGGTGCAGCAGTACCACCTTCCAAACACCCAAGCCTCTTCATTCCTCCGGGAACAGCCGAGGCGCCACAGACCCGCCACCCCTGGCTGCTCCACCTTCTCTCTCCACCCTGGCCCTTCGCTCTCCCCAGCCACACTGCCCTCCTGGCTCTTCTCAGACTTCCTGAGCACGTTGAACCACAGGGTCCTCACTGCAGAGCCTCCCACGTCTGGCTTTCCCTGCTTTTGTGCATGGCTTTCTCCATCACTTCATCTGGGAACTGCTCCAGCGCGGCCCATTGTAGACAGCCGCACTGATTCCCGGCTCCGCCTCAGCCCACCACCTCCCTCTGCTCTCTGTGGGGGATGTTTCTTTATTCCTGTCAGCATGTGAGGGTCGGGATGGCAGAGGCTTTGCTTCTCTAATGCTGTCTTCTCAGCTCCATGGAGCCAATCAATAAATACTGTTAGATCAACAGACAAATCTAAAGGACCTGTTTACCACTTTATCTCACTGTGTTGGTCGTTGTGCTAGGTTCTCCTTTCTGTTGGCCCACTCCTTCCCCTTAGGTGACAAAGTGCTACAACTGGTACTGGACCCTTCTCTTAGTCTCTCCCACTCAATGCCTTGGCTTCAACTGCCACCTGACACCAAAGTGCCAGTAACCTTCCTGCACTCCTGATCACTACTCAGCTCCACCTCAACACCCACTGAATGACCCAAACTCCTCGTGCCAGGAAACTAAAGGTGAGTCATAATCTCACCCCCAACCTCCTTCTTCCAGGGCTGGAAACTTACTGAATATTCCAAAGGCGAATGGCTTTGCATTGGCACCCACATCCCATCCCTCACCGAGCCCTGGCCACCTGACACCTTCCTTTCTAGGAGGTGCACTGCTCAGGGTCACTGCTGCCACCACCATGGCCCAAAGATCCTTTGCCTTTGATGTGGGAATTTCCAAACAGCCGTCCTGACCTCTTTCGGGCCCAGTCCTTACCTGTGCATCCACGCAGACTGTTTCCAGGGTTTGGCCAAAAGGATCTCTAAGCACAGATCTAAATACATTAGCGGACCCCATCCTTCACCTTCTCTTAAATGCTTTTCCCATATATTTCATTATGGGACATGACATCTTTTAATTACTTAAATAATTCACTGTTTGTCTCCTACTACAAAGCAAGCTCCATGAGGGCAGGTAGTTTTGCTTTTGCACCTGACACATGGGAAAAATTGATGAAATATTAAAGATATGACTCAATTCATGTCATGTACAGGTACAGATTCCCTCTGATGAATGTGACCATTATGTATATCTAAAATGTACCAACAAACTGATGGAAAAAAAAGGATATGAATGCTTTGTGATTTAAGAAACTTTTTGTTGTCTACAGAGTTCCTGCTGGCCAGCTTGCTTCCTCCTCTCTCTCGTCTCAGCTCTCTGCCTTGCACCTTCCTGCTTCAAGCTCATTAGCAGAGCTGTTCTCTACACGGCACGATGCTTGTCACCTACTTAGGTAACTCCCATACATTTGTCCTTCTTTATGGTTAAGTATTACATTTTCAAGGAAGCCTTCTCACACATCTCTAACAACATCAAATTCCTTTTCACATGTCCCCATTTCTTTCCAAGACCTCAATTCTTGAGTTAAATCTATGTTCTCAGGAGATAATCACCAAGACAGCAGGGGGTCTAGCCTACATGGCTCAGATCTTCCCTCAGTGCCTACCTCTGCACCTGGTACAGTGGAATGCCTGCATAAAAAGCAAACAAAAGAAGAAATGGAGATATTTACAGTGATGGTTGCACAACATGGTGATTTTCCTAATGGATACTTGGGTATGCACATTGAAATAAGGAATTTTATGTGTATTTTACCACAATTAAAACAAAATGTTTTGCAATACTTTATGCTTTGTTTAAGTCTCACAACCGACCCTAGCACCTTAGCCTCCAACTCCAAAACCTAACAAAGCTCCCACTATGTCTGAGTGACAACCCCACCTGAAGCCGATTCCCAGTCCATCACCTTTTCTTGCTCAAGACCACATACAGTCTCCCATGACCTACAGAGGACACTGTGATCTGGCATTTATGACCCTCCTCAGGGGCTGCCCTCTTCCCATCAGTGACTCACCAATATCTGCCTTCCACTTGGGCCAGATGGGCCACGCAAGTGCCTCCACCATTGCCTGCCTGTTCCTTTGTCTCAGCCCTTTTCCTCTCTTCTGGGTGAATGCCGTTCAATCCATGTCTGCCACATGCCTTAGGTGGGAATGTTCAACCTCCCTCACAAGCCTCCTTCACAAGTCCCGTTGTGTGAAATCCCTACATTATGAGGTATGTAGGATATACAGTAATTATGAGCCTATCTTGCATATCCTCATAGATCTTATACCCTTTCCTACAAACACAGTCATGTATGATGGCTGGGTGTCATATTCTATGACTATCCACATGCACATATGTATAATGACCTTTTAAAAAATCAAAGGTCGAATATAAAGTTTATCTCTATGTAACCTTTTAAAAATTCAAACAAAATAATGTAATTATCTATTCAATAACCTGCACCTGTAAAAAAAAAAACCTAAACATTTTTGTGGCTCACAGGCCCTTTAGGATCTGATTCTGATTACTTTTCCTTGGCTTGCTTGTTGTGGTCATCACACCAATCTCTGTCTCCATGGTGACACGGCCTGCTCTTCTCTGTATTTCTTTCTTGTTTCAACCCTCCCTAAGTGGTCATGTGATTGTATTTGTGGACCACCTAGGTAATCTAGGATCAATTTTCCCTCAAGATCCTTAGTTTAAATACATATTTTGCCATGTAATACAATATTTACAGGTTCTGGGGATCAGGCCATGGACCTAGATTTAGAGTCACCATGCAACACATTGTAGTACTGTAACATGTATCACAGATGTGAAACATTTTTATCATTGCAAAAGTTCTTCACAGTATGTAGAAGTTTTGAACCAAAGATCAAAATACTTGATGAATATCCAAAAGTGACCAAGTGATTGGTGAACCTACACAAAGAATAAAGGCTGTGGTGTAAATGAGTAGTTTTATTATTAGAATGGCAGGTTTTTTTGTTTTGTTTTGTTTTTCTTTCTGTACTGGGAATCAAACTTGAGATCTTGTGCTTGCCAAGCAGGCACTGTGTCACTGAGTTATACCCCTGGCCCACAGTAGTTTTGTTATTGTTGTCTTAGTTACCTTTCTTATTGCTGAGACAAAATACCTCACACCCAAAGTTAAAGGAGGAAAGTTTTTCACTGTAACTCATAGTTTGTAGAGGTTTCATTCTATCCTTAGCTGGCTCCAAGGCAGTGTGGTATGGCAGATGAGCATCCCAGAGGAGAAACCAACCGTCCATAGCACAGCGGGCAGAAGGCAGCAAAGCAAAGCAGCAGCCTGATGCCCCCTTTTATCCCTTTCAAGCTATCTGCCCTTTGGTGGTGCCACCCACACCCAGGGTGGAATTTCCCATTATCCATACCCAGAACTATGCCAAACCACACAACCTTAATCCAGTGTTACATACTTAATCCCAGCACCACACACAATCACACCATCACACAGCCTAGATCCAGCTACCTTCAGAAAGTCCCATCTATGTCCATATGAAGGTTTGGGAGGACATCTAAGGCACAAGCCATAACAGTTGTGTTGTTTAAACACACATACACACACACTCCATACCATTTTAGTTATTTTTAAGTATACAATGCAGTGTGGTATTAACTACATACTCTTTGTTCTGAAACAGAACTCCAGAACTTTTTCCTTTTCAAAAACTAACTATACTCATTCAACAATTTCCCATTTACCCTCCTTCCCCAGCCCCCTGGTAGCTCTATTGCACTTTTAAAAAATAGTTTAGATGCTTGTTACAGGGAATCACGCTCATTGTAACTTGCTCATTTCTTCAGGGTTTGCCCATGTTTCAACATATGCTGCTTTTTATTTGCCTTTTATAAGACCAAATAATTTTTTTTTGGTACCACGGATTGAACTGACAACATGCTCTCCAGGCAGGTGCTTATGCTGCTGAGCTAAATCCACAGCCCCAAGACCAAATAATACTGCATTGTATGTGCACACAACATTTTCTTTATCCCATTCATCTACAAGGTGATATTTAGGTTGATGGTGGCCAGAGGAGAGAAAAAGTTCTTTGCAGCTACTGAAAAAACAAGGCATCCAGACAGAAAAAGAAACATTCTCACACTTGGCTCACAGGTGGAAAGGCTGCTCCATTCCGCACACACTAACACAGCATTGTTGTTGGAGCACAGTGCTCGGGACTGGGGTGTTATGAGCCACGGGCTTACAGGAAGCCTCTGCCCTCTGAAACTCTGTAGCAAGGTGTGTGTGTGTGTGTGTTAGAACATACACTGTAGTAAAAGAATTGCTCTGGATGAACTGACCATTTGGACCTTGAGTGGGGGGAGGGAGGGAATTGTTGATCAGAGAATGTAGCATTTGGATTCTGTCTTCCAAGGTGCTTGGAACACGTAGAGAAGTGTCCCTCATGCACCACCCCTTTAACCAGAACTCCAAATTGCTCATCCTCAGAACTGGGAAATGGCCTTCCATACTTTTTGCAGTCACGTGATGATAAGGCAGTCCATCTCATTGGCTAAGGGTCCAAGAAGGTGGGAAGAGTGACAGGTGTGGGAAGAGTGACAGGTGTGGGCCAATGAGCACAGGCCTGGCCTGGGCGCTTGCGCAGTGTCCTCTGGCTGCCAGGAGGTGTCACACGTGGTGTGAGCGCAAGGTTCTCGCCTTGCTCGCACCCCGGCCCGGTGGGAAGGAGTTTGGGAGCCTGTCGGAATCTGCTGCATCTGAGTCCAGCATCAGGGGTTGGTGGGAGCTGTCCACTGCGGTGGGAGCCCACCGGGGGTGTGCAGGCAGTGGGCCTTCCCAGCTGCCTCAGCCATGCGCATGCGCCTCGCAGCCCGCGGCGGCCTCCTCCTGGCCTGGAGCCTCGCCTTCCTTCTCAGCTTCTCGGGTGAGCCGTGTCCCCTGTGTGGCCCGCCCGCTCTTCCCTTCGCAGTGTCATCTCCCCTTGCCAGCGGGCCCTGCCTGGCACCGGAAGTCGCGGTAGCTGCGATCTCTGCCCGCGGGGCGCTTCCGGGTGCAGTAGCGGGGGTCTGGGGTCGTGGCTGGCCTGGTGCTGAGCTCGGCCCTGGGCTCTGAGCTTCTGGGGCGCGTCCAGGAACCAGGATCCCCGTTTCCACTGCCGTGAGTTCTGAAGAGTGCGCCAGCCACCTGGCCGGCCGGGAAGAGCGCTCATGGCACGGCTGTGCGTTTCTCTTGGTGTTGCGGAGGGGAAGGAGGAGGTGAAGCGCTCGCTTTGGCCCCGTGGAGTACAGGCCTTTTCTCAGGTGGCTCCTGATTTCCCCGAGGATCACGGTGTGAAAAGCTGCTAATGCTAACCCTAGCCCTAGCCCTAACCCTAGCCCTAGCCCAGGTTGCTCACCAGATTCAGCGAAGGGCAGGGTCATTTCCCCTAGTGCCGGGCAATCATTTTAACCTCAGTTCTCACCCCTGTCACCAGAGCCTTCCGCCTGCCTCTCCCATCGCCCAGTTTGCTCGCTCACTCAGCAGCCAGGGGTTTGACTCCTGCTGCCTCGCACCTTTCCTTTTCCCCTTGGCCTCTTAATTTCTCATCTTTTCTTTGAGGGGAGGAGGGAGGACCCGCTGAGAATAAACTACATTTGCTGCCCACCTCTTTCTCCGTGCCCATCACAATAATAAGTTGTCACTTAGAATTTGAGCCAATGTAGTATTTCTGATAAGAAAGTGCAATGTAATTTTGCATAAAATTCTGGCTTTTTCTTGATTTCTCCTGCTAAGAAAAAGAATCACATGCAGCCTGTATTTTTAGGAAAAGTTGTAGGTAAAGTTCTGGGAGTTTTTCTTGGAGCTTTCAACTGGCCTAACCAGGTACCCATTTGTTTCCTTGAAAGCCTCTGCTCTGCTGGTCAGGACGTGCTTTGTTGTCATTTGAACATTTTCTATAGTAGGCCTTTTTAAATCAAGAGCAAAAAACTTAAAAATTCTCTTTTCCTATCCCTTCCCATTTTCTTTTATGAGAAAATCTCATTTGCTGTTATAATTGCAAAGCCTTTGTAATAAGAAATTGGCCGGGGATTTAGTTTAGCGACACAAGTGCCTACTTGGCAAGCACAAGGTCATGCGTTTAATCCCCAGTACCAAAAAGAAATAAATAAATAAGTAAAAATAAATAAAAAAAAATAAAAATAAGAAATCTGTATGTCCATGAAAAAAAAAAGACCTCTTTAATCTCCCCAACCACACAGAACTCTTTCTTTTGTACTTTTCTGAAGATACTGTGTTTAAAAACATATCCCACGGTATTTTTTGTTCCAGTGGCAGAATGTTATGCCCAGTGCTTCACATCTTGTTCTTCAGCCCTTAGTGGATCTTGCAGAGGCTTCCGTGTCAGTGCCTAGGAAGGCACCTGTGTGTGTGGCTGTATTCTCTGTTTCATGCATGTGTCAGAGACCATCTCACCACTTACTGTCACAGAGAATGCTATAGTAAAACACATTAAATACAATTATACATGTTAGAAAACACCCATTAACTGCTAGATTGAAGCATTTGTACATTCTAAATTTTGATTCTGTGTTGTCAAATTGCCCTCAAAAAGAAGTATGACTAATGTTTTGTTTGTTTTGGTTTTTGAAACAGGATCTCACAGTATTACCCAGGCTGGTCTGGAAGAGATCCTCCCACCTCAAAGAGTGGTACTTTTGTATGCACTATAAATAGATGATAATACTTGCTGTCACACACTATTGTTTTAATTTTCATTCATCATTGTATTCCATAGCAATTGAAATGTGCAGAGTGCACCAACTATGTTTGATGAGCATTTGAGATGACACTTGTGATAAACTTTATTCATAACATTTAATTTTAACCCATTTACATTTAAGTGGATATATTGGACAAAACAGGTAACAGAAAACACGAGAGGGAGATCCTGTTCCTAGAGGCACGTATTGCTATGGAATTATGAATTTGAAAGTCTCTGGTGTTAATGACTGGCATTCTTTTTTATGTTTGTTTTGTTTTCTTTGTAGCTATTTTTGAAATGTTTTCTCTGATTTTAGAAATTACTTTTGGCTCTGTAATTTTTTAATTACTTTTGACTGCACTTTGTTCGACAAGACTCTAGAGCGAACAGGCCAGGTTAGCCCTGGTGTCTGGGGGTTGTAGGGCCTAGAGAGCCATTTGGGCAATGCTTGTCTCCACTTCTCCGCCTTTTCATGGCAGTCCATGGCTCCCAGCACCCCCAGGTTTTGCTCTTATCCAGGCTGGAATGCCAGCTGCCCTTGTATTTGCAGAACCCATAGCGCACAACATTTAAAAGGCTAAAGTTTCAACTAAAAAAAGGTTAAACTGTCACTTCTTCCTTTGGATATATACCTTCAGAAAAAGCTAACAGTCCTAGAATATTTGCCAGAGTTCTATACCAGGGTGTGGCAGTACTGAGAGAGCTCTGTCTAGTCCCCAAGCTTTGTTGTCTGCCCACTCATCCTTCCCCTTCGCTGTAAGGAGCATTGTGACCATTGGGCACATGAGTCCTAAAGTCCGAGCTACCCATTCCCACTACTTCTGAGAGCTGCAGGTTTAGCCCTCAATCTAGCTGAGCAAGAAGCAGAGGATGCTTGGTGCTTAGGCAGGGTGGAGGAGGGTGGATAGGCTCTGGTGGGTGTGTCCCCTGGGGGTCTCACATACTCTGGTGGGTGTGTCCCGTGGGGTCTCACATTCATGGACACCACAGAATGAGGAGAGACAGGAAAGCTTCTGGTAGCACAAGAAGATAAGCAAGTTGGAGCTTCCTTTAGGGAGCCTGATTCAAGTTCCACAGATAAATAACATGGCTTTCACTTCCATTTTCTCTTTGCCCGTACCTTCCCATGGGTTTCCATTTCTCTGTTTGTGCTTCCTCTCGTTGTGCTCTGCCAGGACGTCTGTCACTGGCCCAGCTGTGCCCTGACTTTGCCCTTGACAGCAGGTGGCAGTGGGAATGTGTGGATGGAGGCAGGAAGGCAGCCCTGTGAATTGACACTTCCTGTCCTGATGTTTCTCTGTAATATTTATCACCATCTGACTTTCCAAGACTTTTTCTTCTCTTTTGTTTTTATCCTTCTCTCTGCCATCAGAACACAGCCCTGTAAGGGCGGAGATTTCTGTGCTAACTCCAGGCTGGTGAGGTGGTGGCCTGTGAAGAGTGCTGGTGGGGAGCAGGTGACGATGGCATGAATGTAGCCCTAGAGCTCACTGTGGGTGTGTGAGCACATCCTCCTGCTCGTACCCAACTAGCTTTATGTCTCTGCTCCTTAACAGTCCCCTGGGAGATCAACCTGAGCGACTTACAGGAGAACGATGTTGAAGAATTTGGCTCCAGTGGCCTCCAGTGCCCAACATGCTTTGCTGTGAGGGGAAGACAATGTGATAACAAACTCAGATGGTGTGCACCAGATAAGCTCAAGTGCTTTGAGTTCTCCGGCATTGTAAAAACAGGTACTTTCCTGGGGTGCAGCGTGCTGTAGACATAGAATGAGCGGCATTTGGTCACAGGCTTCGCTGCACACGTTTCAAAGGAAGGGGGTGAGGCGCTTTTGCCCAGATCTCTTATGAATGAAAATGTAGCAGTGTCTAGATTCTGAAACCACACGCAGTGGACTTCTCCCACTCATTTGTTCAGCTGCGGATTTGCCTAAGCACTGACCGACAGCCCCCCTGCTTGTCTCCGGGGTGCTGGCTCTGCATAGTGGATGAACCTTTCTCCACTGCACACTTTAGTTAGTTTAGTAAACACAGGGAAATTTGCGAGTTTTCTTTGCATGCGTTCTGGGTTTTTAAGAGATTTGGAGAGAGGCGGTGACTAATCTTAAACTTGCTTCAAAGGATGCATACTGTGCCAAATACACTGTGCTGTCCGTAAGAAAATCCAAAGCGTGACCCTAAGTGAACTGAAGGTGTTACTAGAAGTGAGTTAGGAATGGTAGTGAGGTCCAGCAAGAAGGGCAGCGGGCTTGGTTCCCGCGGGTGGGGCTGTCCCCACAGCCCTTTCTACTGTCCCCTTCCTCCTCTGGATTCCAAGTGCTCAGCACTTCTGAAGTTCCCCCACTGAGGTATTGCAGCAGCCCACCAAGGCGGCAGGTGCCTTGCATTCTTACATTTTTACTTAAATGGAGGGATTCTTTGCTTTAGGATAGCCACAGCTTGTTTGCTATTGCTGAGATAAAATCAAGAACATAGTGTGTCTGCTGTGTGGAAGAAGCCATCTGAAGGCCTTTGAGAGGTGGAGACATTACAAACATAGCTTTTTACGGCCATTGCTGTTTACAATAGATAACTTAGACCCATAGTAAGAGATTAGGTCTGTGGCCTTAAAATATCAGCCCAGATATGCAGCTCGCTGAACCAGCAGTGTGCAGGCTGCCCCCAAGGAGGCCTTCAGCCTTTGTGTTCCCATGGGCACAGAGTGATTGTAAGCGCATCTGCTGGACCCAAGTGGTGGGGAGCTGGGAAAACGCTCCCTCTGGTCAAGCTTAGAAAGTATTTCTGTGCTTCATTGACGCAGACTGTGGGGGGACTTAGGGATCTGGAGGAGACCCCTGCCTTCCAGGGGCTGATTTAGCTACTGCTGCAGACCAGTGTGTGTGGGTGAAAGAGGGAGGAGCACAGTGGGAGGGTGGGGGCCTCACACGTGTGGTTTCTTGCAGGCACCAACAACATCTCCATTGAAGTGAAGAAGTGCATACAAGCAGACCTATGCAAAGAGACACTCACTTCTTACCTGGGCTTCCCAATCGCCAGCAAGAGTGGGAAATGCAGACCAGCTCTCAGAGGTGGGACCGGAGTCCGGCCCCCAGCTCACATCTTCCTTTTTGTCTTTCTGGGGAAATTATTGCACTGAGCTCCTGCAAGGGTGCAGCCATCTCTGTTTATGAATTAAAATTATAATTTTTGTTTCTGTGTGTACTTTTGTGCCTGCTAGTTTTTCCATGGATCTGGTCAGTTGTCCGTTTATTTACTCAGTCAGCAAGGTTTACTTGTTGTGTACCCAGCTGATCTGAAACGGATCAGAGCAGAAAGTGGCTGAGGGTTGCCTTGGAAGGTTCCAAGCATTTAGAGAAAGAGACCACAAGCAGGAAGCATGAGTGCCAGCAGCAGAGCACCCTCAAGCTGCCCAGGCCCCAGCACAAGGCTAGGAGTGGAAGACAGATTTGATTTGGGAGAGCCTGAGATTTTAAATGAACCTCGAGATCTGAGCTCCGTGACGGGGGATGCAGGGAGAGGGGTGGTCGGAGGCTGCAGCTGAGGTTCGCAGCAGGAGGAGTGCAGGGGAGGAAGGTGCCCGGCTGTCTCGGGTGGTGGAAGGCGATTCTCACACACAGACAGCGTGGCCGCCTAGAGCCAGTCTGCTCTACGCAGACAGCAGTTTCCTTGGAGATGGGTCTGAAGGTGGGCGGAGCTCAGCCTGGGCTGCTCCTACAGTCAGAGGGAGCTGCAGGCCTCATGGTCATGGTAGCGGCTCTCAGAGGTAGAGCTGCCTGGTCTGGGTGAAGCCCGGCTGTGTTGCCACCACTCGTCTATTGTCTTTTTGCCGTTTCACAATATCTATTATGCATTTTAGACCTTATTTACTCTTTCAGTTTTTTACACCAGGAAGACAATTTCAGTCTGATCTATTTCATTTATGAGTATGGTCTCAAGTTGCATCCATTTCTCTATATAAAAGTCTCAAGTTAGATAAGGTAAATTGTGATCTCTAAGAAAAACTGAAAAGCTTATTTGTGATCTTGCTAAAGACATGAGAATTTACACTGAGACTAAAATTTTTCATAAGACAGATGTCTTGGTCACATTGCACTGAACTAAAGTTAAAATGGATCAAAGATCTAAATATTAAAACAGAAACACTATATCTGCTGGAAGACAAATCTGGTACAAATCTTGAAGACATAGGGGTAGGTAGAGAATTCATGAACAAAACACAAACAGTATGGGAAGTACTTCAAAGGAACAACTACTGAGATCCCATCTTATTAAAAAGTTCTGGCATGTCAGAAAAAGCAGAGTGAAAAGAAAACCCATGAATTGGGGAAAAAACTGAGCCAATTGTCCCTCAGACAAAGAATTTACTTGTAGAATATATAAAGAATTCAAAAGAATCACGCCCCCAAAATTCAAAAACCCAATCCAAAATTGGGCATCTGAGATGCAGACACTTCTCAGATGAACAAATACAAATGGTAAATAAATATATGAAAAAAATATTCAATGCCACTGGTCATTTGAGACACATAATTAAAACAACACTATGTTCCACCTCATTCCAGAAATAATGGCTGTCACCAAGAAATCAATAACCAAATTCTGGACCCTTCTCTACTATTCATAGAGTATAGATTGGTGCAACCACTGTGGAAATCAGTGTGGTAATTCCTCAAAAGACTAGGATTAGAGTTCCTATTCAATCCAGCATTTCCTCTTCTGTGTATTTTCCCAGAAGAATTAAAAACATCATATCACAGCAATATTTGTGCATCCATGTTTATAGCAGCACAATTTGTAATAGTTAAGTCTTGGAAACAACCCAAATGCCAATCGACTAAAGATGTGGCATGTTTATACAATGGAGTATTACTCAGATATAAAAAAGGATAAATTTGAGGCTTTTATAGGTTAATGGATGCAACTAGAAACAGTATGCATAAGTGAAATAAATCAGACTCATGTAAACATTGTATTGTCTCATGTAAGAAACTGAAAGAGTAAATAAGATCCAAAAGGTGTAATAGATATTGTGAAAGGGACAGAAACCACTCAAAAGGAAAGAACAACTGCAGTGGGGAAAAGAGAAAAAAAGGAAAGGCAAAAATATATACATATACAAGATAGCTGAGATAGTTGTACTACTAATTCTAATGGATCATGGAAAGGAACTGTGAGTGTTTATATGGTTTGATCTGTTTTGCAGGCTGATATCTAGGAATTTAAGCAACTATTTTGAAGATAAAAATATGCAATATAGTGGCCACTGTTAATTTCCTATCATCTTGTTTTGAAATCCTATATTGTTTTGATTTTATTTTTATGTTTTCTTTTAATCTCTTTAAAACAAAATTAAAAAAGAAGAGATTGTGCTTGACACATGGAGACTGAACAGGAAGGAAGTGTGAAAAGATCTGCAAAACAAAACACTGAAAAAGGGAGAAATATCAGAGAGGAAAAGCCTGTGTTATGAAACGGAAAGACAAAAATGACTTTTTGTTGTCAGCTATCCATACTATGGAAATCACAGAACTTGAAAGAAAAAACTAAAGAAATTCCAGGAGTGTTCATTGGTTGTAAGAATTCTCTGGGTGGCGCTGTCAGAGCTGACCAACATTTAACAAGCTATCCTGTAATGACAAGTGAGGAAAAAATATTACTAAAATATTTATCCACCTTTCCGGCCAAACAATATGGAACTCATTTATTATTTATTCAAAACAAAGAGGTTAAAAAAGTCATTTACAATTTAGATTAGGTCTAATAGACCAAATAATGGAAAAATACAGGATAGCAAAGTACCAACTAGGACATCCATCATCAACATTGTCACCATTATGTTTAGTGAGGAGACATTTTGTTGAAATTACACCCATAGGAAAAAAATCAAAGGCCAACACACCTGTACAAAGTGTGTTACTGAAAGAAAGACAATAATATAAAAAGAATTTGGATCCTACTGTCTAGATTGTAATGTTGCATTGCATGTTACATGTTTTAAGATAAAACATGCACAGAAAAATTATTGAATAAATATGATTAAATTCTCAATTTTAAATTTTCTGTTATGAAAAGTAATAAGCGAATATGTAACTTTTAGTGAGCTTGTATTTAAATAATGAGACTACTCAGTAATTAAACTGGTAAGTGACTAACCCTTCCTCTAAGTTATGGGGGTCAGATATCCTGTCCCAGTGAGTGCCTAATAAAGCTGACTTAGACCTTTGTTTCTTCTGATCATCTAGCATGCATCTAGCCCAAAACTGGTCACAGCCCTTCATCAGTTTCCTGGTACAGGACCCTCCTAGAACTTCCCCTGACTCAAGCAGTCTCCAGCATTCTCATTTATGAAACCCTCTTATTACAGGATGCTAAAAAAAATGTCCTTGCAAATGCATAGATGATGTGGTTGTCTGGATGCTGTCCTCCTGGCAGAACCAGTGACTGCTAGGGTGGAAGAGACTTTGCAAATGTGATTTAGGCCTTGGGGTGAGGAAATTCTTCTAGATTTTCTGGGTGGACCCAGAATGACCACAAGGTCCTCCTAAGAGGGAGGAAAGAGCAATTGGGTCAGAGGGAAGGAGTGTGTAATGATGGTACACACCGTGTGATGCACTTTCCCTGTGTAGGAGGGAGCTACATGGGATTCTGATGGCTGCTGGAATCCAATATCCACAAAGATGGAGGGTTTCCCCAGGGTCCTGGAAGTAACCAGCCCTGCAGACACCTTGATTTTAGCTCTGTAAAAGTCATTTCAGACTTTCTCCCTCTCTACTATAAAGGAATGTATTTCTGTGCTTAAGCCACCAAGTTTGTAATAATATGCTATGAAGCAATAGGCAACAAATATAGGCTATTAAAGCAATTAATGCTCCCAAATTCCAAAGTCCCATACCTTGTCCATGGGGAGCTTGGCTCTTTTACCTACATACACAGAGTGGATTCAAATTTCCATCCCATGGTCCATTAGAAACAGTTTAATTTCTTTGTGCCTCGATTTTCTTATGAATGAAAACAGTCCTCATGATATTTTTGTGAGTGAATGCATAGAAAGTGCTTCAGACAGTGGCTGGAATGTAGTAAGTCCCCAACAAATGTTAGCACATGTTTATCACTATTGAAATTCAGCTCTCTTCTTGTGGGGAAAAGAGAATTTGTTCTCACCCATCAGTAAGCAGGAGACTGCCAGAACCCCACACACCACTTCCTGAATTGTCTGTGGGCACATGGCTGACAACAGTGTGCAGCCTCTTGCAAAGTTCTCTTAAAGTGTGTGCTGCTTTATAACATTACTGTGGAAGAATACGACCAGTTTTCTCCCTTGCTCCAACTTGGGTAAGAGATTTGGAATTAGATTTGGCTACAGCTGTGCCATTTCTGCTCAGGGAAAACCAGCATGTCCCCATGGTGGCATCCACGTGGGCCCATGGGAGAATCCAGTCTGGTACACGCTTATCCCTCTTGCCTGGCTCAGAGCCCAAAGGAACTGGGCTTCTGGGCTCCTGCTGCATCATGCAAGGGCAGGACTCACTGGTGCATGCAGAAAGGGGCAGGACTAACTCATGGGTCTCAGGAGATTATTTGAGCTGCATTGCTCCGATGGCAAGGGATTATAAAACACTGTTGCCTGATGTCCACTACTCTCATATCAGTGAAGCTGGAGGAGTCAGCACAGCCAGAAGTGATAGCCCCAGGCCTGTGTATGTTGGTGGGTTAACACAGATGAGCTAGGTTTTAGCCTGTACTGTAATCCTCATATTGAGCTCTCCTGGTGGGAATGGGGGAGGTGTAATCAAAATATATTATGCATGTTAAAAATTTGTTTTCTTTATTCATGACAGTAAAAGAAAACTTGCCTTTCATTCCCCTCAAAATTCACTCAAGTTCTTGGTTATGTCTTTTACTGTAACCAGTGTTTTGAAATTTGAACATTCACCATATTGCTCAGTCACCTGTTGTCATTTGGGTGACAACTTCCAGGCCTGACTTTTCTCAGTTCGAGGCTCAGCCCCTCTCTGGGGCACAGAGCGCACCCCACACGGGCAGCAGCAGCAGGACAGACGTGGAGGGGCTTGTGTGAAGGCTCTGGATGCAGCCCGGAGAGCAGGGTCCCCAACCACACAGGCTGCCCAGAGTGCTGAGAGGTGCCGGATGGCTCTGCCCGGACAGAGAAGAAAACCTGGAGCAGAACTGCCCTGAGGCCTGACCCGCACAGGGACGAACCTTCCAGTTACAGAAATGACTGCAAGGACACGCTTTTCCCCAGGGCAGTGTTAGGACATGAGCTGCACCTGATAGGAAATAAACTGAGTTTGGAGAATCACGACACGCACAGAAGGAGACCGTGGGGTTGCTTCATTTTGGGGTCAGAATGTGGCACAGGTCTGGATTCTGCAAAGGCTGTTTCTCTCTGGTGCCCCCAGCTACTTCCCAGACATCACATAGAGTGTGGGCGGGGCTGCCGGGCCGTGGGAGCATGCACAGCAGTCCTGGGGACCTGGCACTGTCCCTCCACACTGCGGCCTTGGGCTCAGAACCACCTCACAGGCCTGAGTCCTGTGCCCGCTCACTCTCGGAAGTGGAAGCATCCAGAGTACACGGCAGGAATTCCACACACGCATTCGGTGGTGGGGTGTGTGTATGTGTGTGTTCAGCTGTACCTGGGAGTTGTGGGAAGGGACCCTTCTGAGCTGCAAATCCAAATCATTGCCCTGGACCGCAAGAAACTGTGCAGAGGAGTGGTGAGGACTTGGGCTGTGATGAAGGAGAGATGGCAGAGACGCCCTCAGAGACCTCCCGGGCAGTGCTGCTCAGGGTGGACAAGCAAGCACGCGGAAAGGAGGAGGACCCCTAAAACTTAACTGCAGACGAGTAATTCTGTACATATTTATGAAAACACCAGCTTTTTAATCCTGTCCTTCTGGGGAAAAGTTGGGAGAAGGAACAATCCAAGGCCTCTGACATTTATAGATTTATACATTTATGAACTTTCCAGTGCCTAACAATCAAAGCAAGACTTTCAGCAGGAAGAGGCTGGCCAGCGTAGCTGAGGAGATGGACGTCAGTGGGGAGCTCCTGCTGCTGGTGCCCTCGCATTCCGTGTGGATCTGTGTGTTACCCAGTACATTCATAGTCAAGTTGCAGGCGGATTCAGTTGCACAGCCCATAGCAAATAATGCAAAGTAACTGAGCTGGTTACTCACAACTGAGAAGAGAATAGTCCAGGATTCAGTCTTGTCTCTGGTCTTCTCTTCCTTCCCCACCCTCGCCCTGCCCTCCTTGGGGAACCAAGTGCTCAGCGTGCCCAGGACACATGATTCAGGTTTTACACGAGAAGCTCAAGCACAGCCCCTGCTCCACCCAGAGACCACAGGCTCACTTGCTCTGCCCCATTGTCTGTCCAGAGTGCAAGTGACCGTAAAGGACCCTGAGGACTCAGGTATGAGATGAGACCATGGCTACTGGGTGCTCTAGGAGAGATGTGGTTGATGCAGGCAGGGAAGGAGACTGCAGGGTGGACCTCATGTGTTCACCTAGAAACCTCCAAGGGTACCTGTCCTCTTCCTTTCCTTTGCTGCCCTGGGGACACCAGGGACCTATGTGGCCTCCCTTAAGGTAAGATCCTTCCTTCCTGGGGTTCTGAGTCCCTTGTGACAATAACTGTGAAAAGTCACAGTGTGTCTATTTCCCCGTCTTACCCTGGGGCAGATTGACTGTCCCACTGTGGACAGAGCCAGCCCTCCATTGTGATCTGCATGACACCCCATTGTCCTCATCTACCCCTACTCCTCTAGACATAGCACCTTTACCCTGCTGGCTTCAAACTCTCCTTCAAAGTCCTCTTTAAAAAACCATAATTGAGTATAAAATTAAAATACTTGAAAATTCATTCTTATTCTTAGCAAAAGATACAGGATAACAATTTTAACCACAAGGTTGAGCTATCATAGGTTTTTGCCTTAACTTACTGGTTCCCACACTATGGCTATACTTTTTATATGAAATGCATGACCTTCACATTATTGCACATTATGCCCAATAAATATTTGTTGATCATTTTAAAAGCACAATTTGCTTTCATCCTCATTAAACTCTCAATCTCATCCTCTATTCTAATTTTCATGACTTTATACATATTGATCAAAAAAGAATGGACAAAAAGAAAGAAAAGAAGAAAGGAAGGAAGGAAGGAAGGAAGGAAGGAAGGAAGGAAGGAAGGAAGGAAGGAAGGAAGAAAGGGACAGGCCCTCATCTAACCGCAGCACTCCCAGGAAACATGCTGTGGTTTTCCCCTTCCTGTCTGAATGTTTCGTGTGCCCTTGAGCACAGGTAGACATTCTCCTGCTCAGAACAATTCCAAAGGGTTCAGTGACTGCAGATTGACACCACGCAAAGCTGAATGCTCATTCATGGGGCTGGGGAAATAGCAATGGTGGTAGTGGGGATGACAACCAGAGCTGGAGTGTCACCCCTTCGTTGCCAATGGAACAAGGTGTCAATCCTGGATACTGTGGTGACACACGAGCCCAGAAGTCTCAGTGCCTGCTGTAAGAAGAGGTGTCCTCTCCTCTCCTTTCCTGCTGCCCTCTCATTTTTGCTTGTCATGAATTCATCCAAACCTTGCAGGGACAGCCCAGCCCGTGGCCCTGAAGTGCCCTTGCCATATGTAAATGTCAGCCTTCAAGAGGCCCCAGCAGTTCCCATCTCCTGGCAGTGGTGCCTTGGGTAGCTGCCTCCCCTGCTGCCTCAGGGTTGATGTCAGATTGGCGTCTGGGACCAAAAGGAGAGGCAGAAATGATGCTGCCTCTGAGATTAAACTATTGAGTATTCTCTCTCTCTCTGTCTCTCTCTCTGTCTCTGTCTCTCTCTCTGTCTCTGTCTCTCTCTCTCTCTAGGACTCATCACTCCATCAGTGGAAACCCAGCTCATGTCTGCTGAGGACCCCATAGTCTGGGGAAAGGCCCACATCCAGAAGCCACCAGGAGGCTGGGAAGCAGGTCCTCCCTCAGCAACCACAGCGCCTGCCACCAACGTGACTGCCATGCCACAAGACACAGCCAGAAGCACCCCTGCTGTGCCCCATCCAGACCTCTGACCTGCAGCTGAGGATGCTCATGAGCTGTACCCTCAGAGAGGAGCAGCAGCGTGCTCGGGAAGGGCCGTACCTATGCCGAACACCTCAGCACACTTCCTCTCTTTCCCTGTGCAGCGCAAGGGAACTGGGTCACAGAGCAGGCCAGTTTCATTGTAGCAAGCAGGACACACGACGCCATTGGGTGTGGAGTCCACGGGCACTGAATGAAGAAAGGAAGTTTTCATGTTGAGGCATAGAAAGAAAAATTCCTAAGAGTATTACTGTTAAGAGAATTACTGATCCATAATAGCATAGTTATTCCCTCAGAAAATGTACAACTAGCACAGTGAGGGAAGAGGTTTTAGGTGGGGAAGCGTGATTGAAACCAAGGGATGTCCCAGGAGTCCGGGCTCCCTTTCCCTTCATCCAGCACCCTCTGTGCTCCAGCTGGGGAAAACAGCTGGATGGTGGGAGGGAAATAACCTGTGGTGGGAAGATGCTGCTGGAAGGATGAGGAACTAAGCAGAAGAGGACAGTCTCTCCCTGGGCTGGCTGGGCGAAGGGTTTAAAGCCTCAGGCTCACCCTTGGAGTAACCACAGGGCCAGCCCCTGCCCGCCAGCAGTCCTGGGGCTCACACCAAGCCGCCCCTCACAGGGAGCTCCTGGGAGAGGAGAGGGCAGAAACCAAAGCCTTGGTGTCAGAAGCAGAGAGAAGGGTCAGGGCAAGAGAGCAGAAACCCAGGGTGGGGAGCAGCCAGGGGCAGGGCACTCACTGGGGACATCCTCCTTGTTGCATTGTTCAGTGTGGCAGCACTGGTGGTTGTAGCTGAAAGTCCTTCTGTCCCCCAGTGTTGCTGAGAAGGCCAGTGGGGTGCAGGCTCCTGAGGAGCAGCCTTTATCCCAAGTTGATCTGATTGGGACCCCTGTATAGAACAAGTGAGCAGCTGCCATTCCAGGAGCCGGAGCCTTCATTCCCTTGGGCATTAACTGTTCCATATTTCCATGCCTGGGGCCCTTTCCCAGGGTGAACCATGGAGGAGGGGCTTGTTGGAAAGTGGGCTATTTGGGGGACCCCTTGCTTGGCATTGCTAAGATGGGGATCATGCAGAAAGGAGAGTTCTTTGCTAGGGACTATAGGAAGTGGGTGAGGGATGAGAACCATGCAACCATGTCTCCAGAGAGTCTGTATTAGCCAAATTCCTGCTCTGTGCTGCTGGGACACTGTGGACAGATGTGGGGTAAAGAAGATGCCTAAGGGAATAAGGCTCCGCGTTCCTGAGCCCTGCGAGCCCGTCACTCTCCGGGCCTCCTCCGTCTGTCTGCCTGGCTGGCCTGGCAGCAGAGCTGGGTGGTAGGTGTAGCTTACCTGAAGCTTTCAGTTCCTCCTTGAGGCTGAAGCAGGCCTGGGAGGTGTTGCAGGTTGTGGAGGGGTTAGAGCTGCATTCCTGCAAGGAGCACTGAGTACATTTATAACTCTCTAAGGGGGAAACAAAATTTTTCAGAAGACAAATTCGAGAATCACAGCTCTGGAGCACCGCAGCTGATGTCCGCAATAGACAATTATTCCTAGCAATGAAGGTGCCACAAAGCCACCCCCAGGAGCAGATGGAGCCCCGAGGCTGGGGGCCAGAAGCCCTGCCCTTAGGGACGTTATTCACACCTCATCCTTCCCAGCTTTGGGAGGAAGAATGATGTATTCTTACCCACTGTGGTGAGCAGGAAGGCAGCTGGGACACAGAAGGCGAAGAAGCTCTTCAGGGTGCAGGGCGGGAGCATGGTGACACTGAAGGCAAACCGGGAAGGCCCAGAAAGTGGTGAAATCACTCACCCAGCGGCCCAAGTGACAGGCAGTGGTTCCTCTCTCTCATGCAAGCACACCCTCACCCATCCCTTTGGAAAGAGACCCAGGAGGCCCTGAGGGGAAAGGACCTTTCTCCCCCAGGAAGGCTTTCCCTGCAGGGCATTGTTTTCCTGCCTGATGTGGAAGGTTTGAGCTCCCCAGGCTGCAATGGGTGATGGGCAACTTGCAGAAAGGACTTCGAGGGAGCAGAATCATGGAGCCTGTCAGTGTATGGAGAGGCTTGGGCCATCGTACTCTGAGACAAGCAGCCTCTAGCTAAGGGCACGGATTTCCCAGATCCAAGCCACCTTCCCAGCAGCCAGAGTCCACCCCACAGGGCAGATGTGTTCCATCAGTGTACCTAGTCGAAGGGGTCAGATATGAGCTGGAAGGGAGCAGTGTGTTCTCACCTAGAGAGGAAGGGAAACTGGGCTCTCTCTGTGCATCACCTTCACTTCCTTTTATAAAACCAGCAGTGAAACAGCCCAGCAATTAAAGCACTGGTTTCAAGCCTCTGGGTGGGTGGAGAAGGAAGTAGGGTGCTTTCCACACCTCTGGGCTTCATCTCATAGTCTACAGAGTCCAGACTTGTGCCCTGAATTCTGAGGACCTTGTGAGGTGCCATGTAGATGGTACCATCAGCTGCTCCCACTGCAGACCCCAGCATTTGTTCTCACATGCTCCCTCCCTTCCTCTTCCCCTTCCTCCCCAGAACCAGGACCCACTCTCCCCTCTCCAGAAGTCAGGCAGAGCCTTCTCTCCTTTCACTTCTTAGGTTCTCATCTGTGTTAGAGCCTAAGCTCTAGGTCAGGCTGCTTGTTTGAAACAGGAGTGAGCAGCTGAAATAGAAGGCTTCCTATCCCCACTCATCCCTCCACCAAGCATAACATTTTTGCCCTCAGTGGAAAAGCACAGGAGGGTGTTGTACCACGTAGCAGGCAGTGAGGGCCTTCTGGAGCCAACTGAGCTGAGTTTTGAGGAAGTGGGTGAGAGGTCCTAAGGGGAAAGCACACAGGTGAGGTGTGAAACGATGGGCTGGGACAGGGACAGGTCCAAAGCAGGCATGGAGCTTGTGGGGTTTGCTGGAATTTCCACAAAGGCCTGGAGAGCTGCAGGAAGTGTGATTTCTTGCCCTTTAGGTTTTTCTTGTTTGATTGAAGTGGTCAAAGAGCTTGAAGGGATGCAGAACCTGAGCTTGGAGATCTCAGAGGATCTGCCATGTTCTTGTGGGTGGTTCCTACAGTGGTAATCTGTAGTCATAGGTGAAGCACCCAGTACCCTTTACCAGAGTGAATGAGGTGGGTAGCCCTGCCCACATCCTGTAAAACATGGTGAGGATTTGCTGCACAATTTCCAATGCTCTTTGTAAAAACACAACACCAATGCTTCATTCAAAGAGCCTGGATTTTTGCCAACCTGGGTGGAAATCTTGGGCTCCCTGCCTTTGTGATTAATCAGCTCCCCGTCCCACCCACTACATTCAGATCAATCTTCCAGAAGCCTGGATCATGGTTCCATATCCATTTTATGGTTCTTTTATCTCCTGAGATAAAGCTTTATCCAGGTAGCAGCTGATAGTCCAGAGACCATCTGAAGTTAGATGGTGTCTGGCCCAGAATGAATAAGGCCAGGAGCCTGGATCTGCTCAGAGCCTCAGCTAAGACCTTGGCTGGATCATTGAGCTGCTGGTGACTGCAGCCTGAAGGCAACAGAGCAGAAACACAGAAATCATAGACCATCAGGCCTAATCTGCTCTGTCACCAACCGAGGGGAACTGTGACCTATTGCTCACCTACTGTGGAATAGGACCATGGTAACCAGCATTGCCCAACTCTGTGCCAATTTCCCACCTCTGGAGTGGTCAGTGGAACACTTGCTGTGGCACAGGAAGTTGACTGTGGGCTAACTCATGTTCTGGTTACATCCAACAGCTGCCAGGGCCTCATCTCAGGAAACTATTACAGGGTGGGGAAGGGTAAGAAGAGAAGGGGCACAATGGCTAGCAAAATGTCAGGGATCTCACTGTCTGACTTGTGCCTCAAGACCCCGTGCTGCCTGCAGAGTGCTCCCAGATGTTCCAAGGGAACAACCTTTCTCAGGCCCAGAAACAACATTTTCCTCCACATCCCAGGGGAAAATGCTCCTTGGGGGTGAAGGACCACCTTCCAGCCAGTCTCACCTCAGATGCAGCACTGAGAGACCCCTCAGCTTTCCCTGCTGCTGAGGGAGATGCTTTCACCCATCGAGGTCTGCTGGATGCCTCTGGTGCTCTCCTCAGGGGGACATGACTGACCTGCTTCAGCCAGGGCCCTTCCCAGTCAGTTTACCCTGACTCCATGCCCCTTCGCGTCTGATTGTGCCATCCATGATCCTCTATCCTTCAGCTGCTGTGAAAATCTCCAGCTGTCTTCTGTAAAAAGCTTTTAGGTCACTTGGCTACAACTCCTTCTGTCCCCCTTTGCCATTAGTACTTTCCTGTCACTAACTCTGCCTTGCTCCAGGGCACTAAGGCCACACCTGCCTGTGCAGGATCTGGAGTGAATTCATCTTTGTCCTCCACTCTAGACGTGTCCTCCATGCCTCCCTTGACTAAATTCTTCCTTTCCCTCTTCATAAATGTTGAATAATCTGTTTCTTCAACACTCACCCACCTCTCTGTCCTTTGGTTTCCCTCTAGAAAGAAAACTGGAGATGGCCCCTCTCTGAGGTGTTCTGTGAGGATCACAGGAGCCCAGCTGTCCCCTGAGAAGAGCTGCTGCTTCTGGCACCCAGCCCTCTGTGCTCACTTCCTTCTCTTCTCCATCAGGCAGCTTCTTGTGCAGTAAGAGGGAGTTTCCTTCCTGCTGAAGCCATGGGTGGATGGGACTTGTGGGTCTGATACAGGCTCCCTGTCAGAACAGCTGGTCACCAGGCTGCAGGGCAGCTACTAAGACCTGGTGGTAAGGAGAAGGTGACATCCTAACTTGCAAATAAGCCGAGGAAGGCTTTGAGGTGCAGAACATGCTTGGCCAGGGCAGGCAGGGGGAGGTGGGGCTTCTGACCATACTGGATGCAGGCAGGGAATGTGTGGCAGGGTAAACAGGTTCTGAAAGAAACAAACTCTTCTGAGTTCTGGCTTCCAAAGAGCCCATCCACAGGAGGGAACTGGGTGTCACCCTGAAGCTGAACCTCCTCACATCTTTTCTTGTTGGTAGGGTTTGGTATATGCAACTTGGGAACCACTCCTGGTCTAGCCCTACACCTTTGCATGGCCAGCTGTGCTTAGTCAGAGAACATGATGGGAGAGGGATAAGGTACAGGAACGAAAGACCCACCACCCCACTCACAGAGGCCACCACAGTGGCCCAACAAGACATCCACACAGGCTCATGCCTGCTCTTCCACAGTGCAGCCTTGGCTCTTAGCTTTGTTCTGTGGTTTCTCCTCCTTCTCTGGCTCCTTGATGAGGAAGACATAGACCCAAACGTGCCAAGGCAGCAGGGAGGCGGTCCTCATGGAGCTGCAGGCATCACTGCGGAATCAGCACCAGCGCTCCTCGCAGCTGGCATCTTGCTGGGTGAAAACCTATGTGCAGATCAGTAGGGAAGCAGTGGGGGCACCTGGGGCTCCTCCTGGGGACCCTCGGGCTCTGTGCTCTCTGGAGTTCTCCAGGACACCTTCGAGGTCTGTTTCTGAAAGCTCTGCCTCTGTTGTTAGAATGCTGCGACACTAGCACACCCGCCTCCTGAGGACTGAGGTCTCATGTGCTGCTCACCAGCCCCTGAGTTCACAGAGTTGATGGCTTTCAGAAAACATTGTGCAAAAAATAAAACCTCTTTTGTAACACAGAACTCATTGTTCAGTATGAAATTTGATACGTATCTGAAGGAATATTACACCCCAAAATGAATAAAGAACAAAATACCTTGCTTATTACCCCAGAGAGCTTGGGGGTGAGACACCCTAGCTTAGCATCACAATCATGCTCAGTGCCTGGATTTCCTCGATGATAAGATATGGATGATAAGCAATGATCTCATAGTGGTTGGTGGTTATTTGAGTGTTAAGGTTTAGATACAGAATTTCCCTGAAAGACCACACACAATGGTATGCCAGCATCCTACTGGCTTCTGGGGAGAGCCTCAGCTTTAGGAGGTGGGGCTAAGTGGCCTTCAAGTGCTCTCAAAGGGGACATAGGGACCATGACCTCTCTTCTCAGTCTTTTGTCCCAGCCACAAACACCATGATTCAATGTCTACAGACATGCATAGAAGATGGTCCCTGGCTCACAGAAGGTGATAAGGAGTGCTAGCTGCCCTGCCTTCACCATCTGTGACCTGTACTGGGACCACAGATGCAAGCTCTCCCTGTGAGAGGGCTAGGTGTGTATCTCAAGGGTCTCTGACACAGGATGAACCCTTTCCAAAGAGGAAAGAAGCAAGGAAAAGGGAGAGTCACTGTAGGAGTCCAGGGCTGTCCAGAGACAAGGCTGGGTTGAGGTCCATTGTTGAAGTCAATGTTTACAAGGAAAACAAGTTAATACAGGACACAGAATTTGTACAATGATTTTATGATAATTTCTCAAAGTGTCAAATACAAAAAGAGTGCAGGAGGACTTCCAGGAAGATGTTGGAGCAGTAAGCAGCAGAGAAAACAGCCTCTCTGAGAGTCAATGCTCAGACCCTAGAATACAGCATTGTGAGGAAGATGAGAAGAGTGGGAATGGCTCAATTTCACCCAAGAAGAATCTAATGTGTGAACTGATGCTCTCAGAAAAAGTGATGATTAAAACTTCAATGATGAATGAGGTTTCCCCTGGCACCTTCTCCCTGAGAGGGGAGTCACTGTACAAGAGGTGCTGTTTGAACCCATGGATGCACGGTGGTAATGATGGTGATGTGGTGGCTGGTGATGCTGGAGCCTCTGCAGAGAGACACAGCAGCAGACATGGAGGATTGCATTGGCTGGATGTGCATACACAGGACTTAGTCTTCCCCTATTAGAGAGCGATAAGCCAGGAGCCATTTTAGAGAAAGGTCAGCTGAGCTTGGAACCCAGAACTGCTGCCAGCTTCACCCCAACAGCTCCTGTCTGGGGTCAGGCTTGGACACTGGCAAGTCCAACGAGTCTGGTCTTGGAGAAAACCTGCTGACATTATCCACTACCCCACCAAAAAGCTACTTCTGGCTTGCTTGCATGGATCAGCATTATTTAGGACTGTCTCCACAGGATGTCTACTAGTGAAACCAGAGTAAATCAGAGACAATCCTCGAAGTGGACTGTTTGTTTTTCTTTTTCTTTTCCTTTTTCTTTTTTATTCTATCCCTCCTTCATTATTTTTATGGGTATGAAAGTGGTTCTTAAGCTCTTTGTGGGTGTGGTTCTCTTCTGTTCTGCCTCTTATCTCTTCCATGTCTCTTTTCCTTCAGTCTTGTGCTGTAGTTTCCCTAAGTTGGTGTGAAATCCCTTTGTCCTCCAACTTTATTTTTAATCTCTTTCTCTTCTTTGACTTCTCTGTCTCCTCCTTATTCCATTTCAAGGTTTAACCCTGCGGGCCAAACTGACATTAAGGACTTATACATTGCATATAATTCTTTGCTTTATTTGACATTTTGTGATATAATCACAAATCAAGTTAAAAGTTGTAAATTAAAGCTTAGCTCAGTTTGTACTTTTCTACTCTGTGTTTGATGCTATTGGTACCACTACAGCCAAAATTATGATTCTTCTAAATAGCTGTTGGTACTCAAATTCCATGTCTGAGATTGACTAAGGGTCACAGAAAATTCTGTAGAACACTGTTAGAGAAACAGGGACTAGTCCAAACCAGCAACAACTTCTCATCTCCAACAAACTGAGGAGATAAGACCTTTCAGTAGACTCTATAATGAAAAACAAGTCACACCTGTAAGACACCTCCGAGAACTAGTCATCACCTAAGGGTCCTTAATACTAACTTAAGCTACCCAACAGAGGCAATTTACAAGCATCATCCCAGACATTAAACTAAAAATAGAAATATAAGAGAATGAAAAGATACTTAGGTAAAATGCAACCCCAGACATCCAGCTCACCAAAGGCAAATCCAGGGGTCAATGACAATCTGAAAGCTCCCCACCAGGCCTCTCTCAAGTGGTGAAAACAAAGCAATGCAATGAGATTCTGGAAAAAGTGAAATCAGAAATAATCTCTCAGATAACTATGGAAATTACCAAAATACACACCATGCTTAGTGACATTGGAGCAGACATAGTCAATAAAATTGATGAGCTTAAAAAAATTATGGAAGCTCTGCATAAGAAAGAATGGAATCCAGAGCCTGCATCAGGGGTAAGCTGCCCAGAACCTCCACCATGGGCCCGCCCTGCCTCCGGGAACTGAGCGGAAGCCTGCAGCAGGTGTAGGCTGCCCAGGACCTCCACCGTGGGCCCACCCTGGATCCAGGAACTGAGCAGAAGCCTGCAGCAGGCTTAGGCTTCCCAGGACCTCCACTGTGGGCCTGCCCTGCCTCCAGGAACTGAGTGGAAGCCTGCAGCAGGCGTAGGCTGCCCAGGATCTCCACCATGGGCCTGCCTTGCCTCCGGGAACTGAGCTGAAGCCTGCATCAGGCATAGGCTGCCCAGGACCACCACCTTGGGCCCACCCTGCCACCAGAACTTAGCGGAAGACTACATCAGGGGTAAGCTGCCTGGAACCTCCACCGTGGGCCCGCTCTGCCACCAGGAACTTAGCAGAGGCCTGCATCAGGGGTAAGCTGCCCAGAACCTCCATCATGGGCCTACCCTGCCACCTGGAACTCAGTGCAAGCCCGCCTCAGGGGTAGGCAACCCTGAACCTCCCCTGTGGGTGTGCCCTGCCACCAGGAACATCGAGGAGGCCCGCCCAAGACTGAAAACTGCCCTGAACTGCTACAGATGGGCCCGCCCTCCCACCTGGAACAGCAGAAGGTCTCAGCAGAGTGAGAAAATTTGGAACGTTGCTCCCAGGTGGTGAACTTTGGATTAAACTGGATTGACTGTATCAATGTGGTGAGTATACCCCTAAAGTACAGGTGTACAGGGGATAAATAGGGCCAGTAGTAAAACACCCTCCAACTAACTGTAAGACTTTGGTGTGTCTGAAAAGAGTGTGTGATACCCTCCTACACATAGAAAACACCAGGCAGAGTGAAAATGACAAAATGGAAAAGCAAAATGCAGTCTCAAACATATAGTTCACCAGAAGCAAGTATAGGAGACATTGAAATAGAGGACCCCAAAAGTAACACACTGGGAATCTCTGAAAAGATAGCCAGTGAAATAAAAAAACAACTGCTTCAGGCTATAGAGGAAATCAAATTAGAAGTAGTCTCCCAAGTAAAAATAGAAATAACAACTTTAGTAAAGGAGTTGTTGAATGCAGCTAAAGAAGAACTAGAGAAAAAAGTACATGATCATGGGAAACTGATTGATACTTTGAATGAACAATATAGAAAACAAGCAAAATTCATGAA
>PVLA01014829.1:0-28424 GCA_004027455.1 Hydrochoerus hydrochaeris
GCCTGCACAGGCCCACGCGAGCCCCCGCGCCCCCTTCTGTGGGAAGGGCGGGTTTCAGGGCCTGCACAGGCCCACGCGAGCCCCCGCGCCCCCTTCTGTGGGAAGGGCGGGTTTCAGGGCCTGCACAGGCCCACGCGAGCCCCCGCGCCCCCTTCTGTGGGAAGGGCGGGTTTCAGAGCCTGCACAGGCCCACGCGAGCCCTCGCGCCCCCTTCTGTGGGAAGGGCGGGTTTCAGGGCCTGCACAGGCCCACGCGAGCCCACGCGCCCCCTTCTGTGGGAAGGGCGGGTTTCAGAGCCTGCACAGGCCCACGCGAGCCCCCGCGCCCCCTTCTGTGTTGCAGGCATCTTCTCCGTCCTCAGCTTGGCCTCCGAGTGTACCACGCTGGCTGCCGAGCTCCCCAAGGTGTCCTACGTGAAGGCGCTGGACGTCTGGCTCATCGCCTGCCTGCTCTTCGGGTTCGCCTCCCTGGTGGAGTACGCGGTGGTCCAGGTGATGCTGAACAACCCCAAGAGAGTGGAAGCGGAAAAGGCCAGGATGGCGAAGGCCGAGCAAGCCGATGGCAAAGGCGGGAATGCGGCCAAAAAGAACGCTGTCAATGGCACGGGGACTCCTGTCCACATCAGCAGCCTGCAGGTGAGCAGGAGCGCTGCCCACGGGGCCCCAGGGCAGCTGCGGGGCACTGGGCCCCAAAGCCTGCGTGCTTTCCACTGATGAAAAGGGACTGAGCAAGGAACATTTGCAAAGAATGTGCTTTTCAGAAAACATTCAAAACACCCAAGTCAAACACTACTCAGGAAGGCAATGGACGTCTTATTAATAGTCCTGAGCACTTTCCATCAGATTTAGGAGCTCAGGCTATGCTGGAGATTTGACGAGGACCCTGAGTGGAGATTTTGTCAGAATACAGCCAACCCTCTCAGCTTGGCTACACCTTATCCTTCTTTCTCCTCGGCCTCCTGGGGTGCTGGGATCTAGGCCTAGGCTACCACACACGCTTCCTTTCACAGAGTATCTTTCTGTGTGACTCCTGCAGTGTTTGTTCCAATTCCACATTGCACGTAAACAACTCAAAGCAGTGGGCTCGTCCTGACACTGGCATGTGTGACGTGCAAAGTCTGACCCCTTCACACCCCTTTTTCTGCTCCTGTTATAACTGTTTCTCCACAGGTGTGGATGGCTGCGTTCTTTCTATCGTGTTGGGTTTTGTTTCCTTACCAAACATAACTAAACCTCAGAGCAGCAGCAAAGCATACTTATACTTTTTGTTTACTGAGTCCTTTATTTCATCCTGATATTCCGAAGTTATGTCTCATTATTTTCTTGATGTCCAGAGAATCACTGCATTCATTGACTTGGGCAGGTTTGCTGGCACAGTCTGGGCTTTCCTCGGTCTGCAAATGTCTGGATTTCCACCTCCTTTCTGAGAGGGAGTTGTAGGCACGGGATGGTGGGAATCACAGCTCTCTCCCCTCAGTGCTGTCGGCACCTGACAGCTGCTCCGCGTACTCTGACCTCCTGTTCTTCTCCTAAGAGCAGAACCTTCTCACTGTTCTTCCCTCAGAGGGCACACGGTGTTATCTCTGAATTTTAAAATAATGCATATGTGTTTAATGATCAGAAGTGTAATTACAGTGTGTCTTTTTATGGATTTCTTTGGGTTAATCTTTTTAAAATTTATTGAAAATATAGGTTTATGTCACTTGGAAAACTTATTTTTCAGTTATCATTTCTGTGAGTACTTTTTCACCTTTGTCTCTTTCTTGCTTATTGTAAGAACTCCAATCACACAAATGCTAGAACCACTGTTATACTCCTATTTATTGGGCCTCTGTTCAGTTACTTGTCTCTTTTCTCTGCTTGGTTATCTTCTGTTATAACTCTCAGTGCAATGATGCTTTCTTCCAGTGTGATTCATGAGATTTATGGTTGGTTATTATATGTTTTCAGTTCTAAAATCCCCATCTGGTATGTATGTATGCATGCATGCCTGTATGTGTGCATGGGACGTACTCTTTTTATTGCTGAGGCAAAATACTCAACACCCAAAGTTAAAGCGGGAAAGTTTCATTTAGCTCACAGTTTGTAGAGGTTTCTGTTCAGTGTTGGCTGGCTGAAAGGCAGGGTGGTGTGGCAGGAGAAACAGTTCATGGCAGGAAGAAGCCAGCAAATCAGCACACAGCAAAGGAGCAAGTGACAGCAGCAGTCCCCTTTCTGTGCTTTCTGTCCTTTCTGCCCTTAGGGCCAGTAGCACTCACACCAGGTGGGTCTCCCCATTACGCACTCAGAGCCATGCCAAACCAATCAGTGGGGTCATTTAACATTCACACCCCCTGGATCCCAGCATCCTTCATTAATCCAGCATCACACATGCCAGATCTCGTGCCAGATCCTGCACGAGAGTTTGGAGAATCTTCTAGACACAGGTCCTAACAGCATTGTGTGGATGTACTCAGTTTTTAACTCTGATTTGTGTGTTCTTTCTCCTGAGGCTTTTAATGTTTCAAACCTATCTAGTAGTTCACTGAAGCATTATTATCATGGACATTTTAATATCAATCTCAGCTTGACATCTTGGATTTGACATTCACTGATTTCTAAATTCAATTTCAGGTCTTTTCCTAGTTCATTGCATGATAAACGATTTTTGAGTTGATCTTTCTACTGCACTTTCATATTGTATGTTTTGCAACTCTGAATGTGGTTTGCATGCTCTGTTGCTGCTGACTTTCTCTGAGCCAGGGAGGGAGAGCGAAGACTCCTAACTGCCAGGCGGAAGGAGCTTGCTGGGTGAGGTGCTCCTTGCGGTACCTGGCTGAAGGGGGGTCCTATTGTCCGTGAAGCCCCCCAACTCAGCAGCTGACTCCCCACATTCTCCTGCAGGCGGAAGAGCAAGAGCTCTCCCTCTTGCTATTTCTGGGTGGGGACAGAGGTCTGCCCTCTGGTCAAGGTCTCCACTGACCCAAGCAGGATGTGAGGGCTCCCTGCTGGGCTTGGAAAAGGGACTGACTCACCCTCACCCTCCTGCTCTGCCTTCCCTGGTGCTTCAGTAGGGCTGCAGTGCCTTGAGGGAGCCTTGTGAGGTGGAGGCTCTGTCGCCCCTCAGCCCTTGCAGTGGGAAGGAGCAGGGCCAGAACTGCTTGTTCCCCATGACAGTTGGGTGGATTGGAGACAGTACTGGCTAAAAGTTTTCTGTATCATGGGGCTGCCTCGTTCTGCCCTCTGGGTAGACAGAGCAGACTATCCCGGGGGATTTTGTGCAGCAGCCATTGGATTTTCCAGTTGCTAAAAATCCCCACTGAGTCCTTCAGTTCCGAGATCCCCAGGAAACTGCTTTTTCCTCCCCTGTCATGGTTACAGGGGTCCCCGCTCCCCTTCCTCCTTCCCTGCTTTTACACAGGATGCCGCAATTTCCACTGAGCTGAGCCGGAGGGATTTGAAATGTGGGCTGCGGCAGAGTCTGCAGTTTAGTCCTGTTTTCAGAATGAGGTTCTTTGAGTTTATGGCCCACATGCAGAAATATGCAATGAAACATACAAAATTATCAAGGTTTTTCCACTTTCAGAGGAGATGATTTTTTTATGCATCACATTATTTTGAGCCTTTATTCATATGTTTGTTCCTTTATTCATGTAATTCTCATCATCCAACAAAAGCAGAGCAGGGCCCTTTATTGTTAATAGCCCCCTATTGCTAGCCCTGAGTCCTTTCCTTACTCAAAGATTTTGTGGATGGGAGACAATAGGACCAGTATTTTGGCAGCATTCGGGCCCATGGTTTTGAATACATTAGCAGATGTAAGTTGTGGCTCACTTATGGATGAGACAGTTGTTTCTTTGTGGCAATGATAAGTCTTTAAAAATAAGAATTGATTTAAATGTGGTAAAATATATACAGGCTATTTCCTCTGAACATATTTTAATCATCTAGAAAATAGCTTACTACCGTAAAACCATGCTTAAGTTCCTAGGTCAAGAAGTGTTGTCTGAAATTGGTTTGAGATATGTGTGGATTCAGACCTGGAAGAACCACAGACAAACTCCGAGAGGCCGATGTGTGAGGCGTTAAGACATTTTTATCAGTGCCACATTTTCTTCTTGACAGTTTGGTTCTCACACTGCCCGTCCTTGTTACCGGTAATTTTTAAAAATGACAGAAATGTATATGAAAAAAAGTAAGTGGCATATGTCTTCACGGCAAGGAATAATTGAAAAAGTGCAAATTGTAGGTTAACATAACAGAGTTTACTTTTAAGACTGTTAGTTATTTCCTCATTTGAAGCAGTTGCTGTGTAGTATGGTCACAGTTGAAAATGATGCTTACATTCTAAATCTGTTTTTAGTTTTGTGTCTATATTTGATATGGTAATAAGGCCCTAACAAGTATTAATGAAAAAAGGAAGTTTATTTGAGTAAAAATCTGTAATAAATACAAGAACTCTTCAGCCAACTAGTCAAGTAATCCAGACTTATTTAAGAATCCTAGAAGACTCTTCTCAGTAGAGAATCGAGTAGAATCCATTTCGTCTTCTCATATGCTTAAAAATTATTTCTCCTCACCAGAGTGTTCCCATGCGTGTGCACACACACACACACACACACACACACGCATGGCACTTGCTTTGAATGGAACAGTCGTCTAATACAGTGCTGAAAGAGGCTTTACAGAATCACACTGCTAACATAAACAACTTGAAGCTTTTAGGAGTGCTTTTTTATTTTGCTTCGACATGGAAGAAGTTTATTCTTCTCTGATCAATACATTTATAAAAACTAAACAATCTGAATAAGTATAACATCATATTTGTACAGTTTTGGTAAACTCTGTATGTAGAATTTCTGAAATTATGAAAGCTACCACAGTTAAAGATATGGTTATATAAATAAAGTACATTGGAATTTTTCAAATATTCATGTGTGACTTAGCTTATAGGGTTATATTGCCACATAAATTTGGCCATATGTTTAGTTATTTATGGAAACTAGAACCACACTCTGAGCTGTGTAGAAAGCATGATTTACAGTGAGTGCATTGATCCTGAAAATCCATTTGGTCATTTGTGAAAAATAAAAGTAAGAAGCAGGGCTGCCTAGGTCTGCTGTGGAAGCCAGGTCCTCCTTTGTTTTGATGAGTTGGTTCAAAGAGTTAGCCACATCCAAAATCTTTGACGCTGGGAATTCGAAAGTGAGAAAGACTGAGGTTCCCTCAGGTCCCCGACTTTACAGGTGGCCCTGAGAGTCTGAAGAGACTAAAATGATGTTAATGCAGAGGACCTTTGGCTTCTGAAGGTCAGCGACTGCAGGGGCCCCCTTCTCCTGCCTGGTGCTGCAGGAGCAGAGAGGCTCGGGTGCCTGGCGAGTGGAGGTGTGAGGCTGACCCGCGGCTGAATGTGGTCTTAAAGAGTCAGCTGGGGCAACCTAAGTGGGGTAGGGAGTGGAGACCCGGAAGTGGAAATGCTTGGCTATGCTCCTTTTCAGGTATATGCGCATCTCTGTACATCGAAGGTACAGACTGTAGATTCCAGTAGCTTGATTCATCCTCTAGCCAGTGCTCATTTTGTGTCCGGTATTTTGCAGGACACAGGGTACAAACTGACGTGGACTGAACCCAGGTGGGGTCGATGCCAGGCAGAGGCAGGAAGGGTGACCTCCCAGCGACACCTCTCGCTGCTCCTTTAAAAGGGGCGCCAGGGACTGGGAATCCGGGTTCCTCACAGTGGTCCTCAGCCGCTAACTCAAGCTCCTCTTGCTGGTGGGGTTGCTTCCTTGTGGGCAGTTTTGTAAAATAGGCGTGTCATTGTACTGTTGATTTTCTTTTTTTTTAGTTATGAAAACTTAGAGTGACTCTATTTACTTATGTACTTAGTTTTGTTTGAGACAGGACCTCACTCCTCAGTTCAGACTGGCTTTGAGCTCATAGTGAGCCTCCTGCCTCAGCCTCCTGAGTGCTGGCATTGCAGCTGTGCCCGCCTCCTCACCTGGCAGGAGGCATGAACTCTTATCTCCTCATCCCCTGCTCACCCTTACCATCATTTTTTATGTATGTTTCCACAATTTGATTCACATAAACAGATTTACAGATTCTTACCCAATAACACATTTAGATGAGCGGTGAGATATATAATAATCTAACCAACCCTTGTTTATGAACCTCAAATGTATGTGTGTTCTTAACTAGAAAAAAAGAAATAACTTACACATGTGACAGATAGGTGTAGATATGCTCTTTAATGTGCTTGTTTGTTGTTTTTGGTGTTACTGGGGATAGAATCCAGGGTTTTTTCCCTGAGATATGTCCTAGTCTCTTTTTTTCTAAATTTGGTTTTTTTTTAGATTAAATCTTCCTGTGTTACTAGTTGTCAGCATTGGACTCACACTTAAGATTCTCCTGCCTAAGCCTCCCAGAGTGCTGGGATTTTAAGTGTGCATTCATGAGCTCATTTTGTGCTTTTTCTTTTTGTATTTTTTGGCAAATAATATTTGCAAATATTTATGAGGTGCAGTGTGATTTCTGACATATGTGTGCATTGGGTAATGATCAACTTGAGGTAATGAGCACTTCTCTGGTCAGTCAATAGGTACATGCATTTATTGATAAGAGGAATGAATTCAGGTGAACCTGATTTTTCACTCAATGTATTTTTGTTGTTTATCTTTGAAAACTGCCCAGGAGATATATATCGGCATTTGTTCAAATAAAGGATAGTATACTGGTGCCTAATGTACTTCTGAGAAATAAAATGTGTTTTATTTTTATGAGGCAGAATTATTTACCCAGCACTATCTAGGACATGTAAACAGAATTTCTAGAATCAGCCAATGAATTATTATGCTAAGAAAGCAAAAGCCTGAGCCGCAGTAATACACAAACAATATACAATGAAGTGGATTCCTTTTTCACCTAAAACTTACTAAGTGAGAGTGGTGAAGATTTCAAGAACAAATCACAAGGGCCTGGGATGTAGCACAGTGGCATAAACGCCTGCCTGGCAAGCACAAGGTCATGAGTTTGATCCCTGGTGTCCCCCACCCCCCACAAAAGCAGAAGAATCACAAAACTCTGTAGTAGCAGTGAGACAGTTAAGCAATGGAGCACAGGTGAGTGCTATTCTATAACACTGGAGGTTTTCCTCCAGTCTAAGAGCATCTGTCACTGCTGGGCTTCAGTGGGAACTAGGTATTTTTTTAGAGGAAATTTTTTCAAATTTAATAATGCAGAAATTAGTAAGTGCATCATCTCTTCAGCATCTCATCTAGCTGAAGCTATATAATCTTCATATTTCCTTAGTGTGGTTGTTTAATGCAACTTTGGCCACCAAGTTTCAAGTGCCTGTCACTTGTTCATAGTCATTGTGACCATGTTTTATTTTATTTATTTATGTTTTTAAATTTTTTGGTACTGGGAATCAAACTCTGGGCTTGTCAGGCAGGCTCTGCACCACTGAGCTAAATCCCTGGCACATGGTTTAGAGATACAGTCTTATTAGAGGGAAAATTCCTCAGTCAATTTTAAACAGCCTTGTTTAGAAATACATTTAGTAGGGAAAGCAAAGGCTAGAGGAACTGAAGTTTCCTCGAATCTATGCATTGTAGTAACAGTATCTGTGCCATGGTTAGGTTCTGGACCAGAGATAGACTTTTGATTCTTGGCTTTTACATTGAGAAACCTCTGACACACTACAGTGAATGTTGATTTGGGCTTTGACTCCTCAGCATAATCAGAAGCTGGTTCCGTGACATAGCTCTTGTTACCTGAGGCAGCATTTCAAGCAGTCTGATTCTGATGGTTTGATCAGTTGACTGTTACCTCTGTTCTTTGTGGCGTAACAAATATCTCCCGTGGAACCTGTCAGTTTGTAAAATACCCTTTGGAAGAGATGTGTTTTACCCGTGGAAAAACTCTAAATGCTTTCCACCCTTAATGTTTCTCCCTAGGTTGGTGAGACCAGATGTAAAAAGGTTTGTACTTCTAAGTCCGACCTGAGATCAAATGACTTCAGCATTGTGGGAAGCTTACCGCGAGATTTTGAGTTATCCAACTACGACTGCTATGGGAAACCCATCGAGGTCAACAACGGCCTGGGAAAATCTCAAGCAAAGAACAGCAAAAAGCCTCCCCCTGCCAAGCCGGTTATCCCGACAGCGGCCAAGCGCATCGATCTTTATGCCAGAGCGTTATTTCCTTTCTGCTTCCTGTTCTTTAATGTTATCTATTGGTCTATATATTTGTGACACACCTCTTCCATTTGCAGAAAGTAACATTCCATTTCATTGTGACCAGCCTCGTTCATATTTGCCAATCTGCGAAAACTTTTGCATTTTAACAGCAATATACTGCATCTGGGATGCCATTCGATGCTGACAAGATGTAGCACCTTCCCTTCAATGGCAGCATGTACCGCTAATGTCCACACTCTAACGGTGATGTACATAGGAATAACAAACCTGTCACTTCAAGAATTCATGGACGATGCTCATGCTACACAATATAAATCCAAGCAGTTCCTTTCAGTTATTGTAAACTGCAAGTCCTTCAGATAATTCTGATAACAAAATGTTGTGCACGCTGGTTCCCTTCGCGCTCACCTTTCTGAGGTGTATCATATTGCAGAGTCCCTTCTTTGTAACTTTCAGAGAAAGACATCTTATTCTTGTATGATTTTAGATGGCATTCTCACAGATTCAGCAGAGTTGTGTTCATATTGTTTAAACTTTGTAAGTGGAGCTATATCAATGATCAGTTATGCAGATTCTGTGGAGAAATAAAGTTTGGAAAATGATTAATTTGTAAAATCAGATCATTGTATCTTTGTTGTCAAAATAACAGCTAGTGAAACGAAGTATGCATTTTTGAAACAGAGAAATCTGAACTTACATCAGTAAATATTTGATTCTGGCTTTTGATAAAGTAGAAGTAAATAAAAGACAGATGCATCATTTACACAAGACAAAAACCTTACTGAATCCACCTTAAGGCTTAAGTGTCTTTTCACGAATTTCATTTGTTGATATAGACTGCGCGAAAGCATTGTGCCTTAAAAAGTTACACAAATTTTAAATTGGAATGCACTAGTAAATATTGTATTTCAGGTCATTTTGGTGAACCAAAAGGAAATAAATCTCTTGTTACTAGAAGTAAAATTGGAAAGAATATCCACTATCAGTAAAATTTTAATGTCTTATTACATTAAAATGCTTATATATTTAAGTAAAATTAAAAATATTTTCTAAAATTTTTATTCATTTTAATATTTTTGGGATATATGAAAAAATACTTAAAGAGTAAGTAAATTATGCCTTTGTTTATGTTAGACTTCATTTCCACTTTTGTTTTCTCTCTGGCCGGAAGTTAGACAACTTGAGATTTCCTTCCTTTGCTCTTAATCCAGCCTGAAAGTAAGCACTAGGTCTCATTTTATGAGGCCCCCATTCCTAAAAATACCCCATTTAATTCATCTTTTTATTTCTATCACTGGTGAAATTAGATCTAACAGAAACAGATACATAAGGTCAAGTTAATATTGGGAGAGTTTCCAGTGAGAGTTTGTGTGTTCAATTTGATGGTACAATGTGTTAAATAATGTATTAAAATATTCTGCAAATTACCATATGTAATATAATGCTATTTAGTTCATTGATGACTAAAGACCCTCATTGAAAAACTTTTAATGGGATATAGTCTAACCCTCTGTAGTCCTCCAGCACCCCCTAGCTGCAAAAGTGTAACCATTTGAATGATTTTAAGATGCCACAATAACCTTATTGATGAGCATCAATATCCTACAAAGACCCAGGGCAGGAGTGCTTTAATGAAACTATGTGGGGGGAATGTCTTGGACAGGATTTAAATCACTTAATTTTATTTGTAATAATTATGCTTATGATATTGTCTTTATTTTTGCAAATTGCACTCATTTTGGGGATTATGATCTAGAGTTTTAAGTGGAAAATGAACCATGTTCAAGAGAGGCCCTCACTATGGAGAAGTGTCTGTGCTGAAAATACCGTGAACAGGTATATTTTCTGAAATAGAATATTGTAGCCTCTTGGATAAATTTTAGTATCCAAGTATATATAGGTAACCAGCCCAGGATTAAGGTATATCTGCAGCTTCAAATAGAACATCAGATAGCGATCATATGAGTGAAGTCCTGCTGACTGTTCATCTTTAATACGTCTCTCAATGGTTTGGTCACAGCTCTAGGGCAGACCCTGCCTGCCTACTGTCAGTACTATGTATTTCTAGATTTGTGAGAGCTCCTGATGTGTCAAATTCAGAGTCATAAAAATAAAAGTTAACATCTTCTCCTCACGAATCACTAAGTTTTCTTATTTTCTGTTGCCATTTCTGTCACCCCTACTCAGTTTTCCTTCCGTTATTACTCTGGGTGTTTCTTCGGAGCCTACAGGCTATGACGTAATGTCCTGCAAGGGCCATGTGTTAAGTGCTTGGTCTCCACCCTGTGGAGCTGTGGAGAGGTGGTAGAATCTCAGGGACCTGAGGAAGAGGTTAGGTTGGGTGGTAAAGGGTGATGTTGTGCCCCTCCTCTCTCTGACACCTTGGGAGAACTGCTTTGTGCTACCAAGTGTTCCTGCCATGGTGCTCTGCCTGGCCACAGGCCCCAAGACCACGTTAAAAATCAACCATTAACTTACTGCTGAAACCATGAGCCCAAATCAACTGTTCTCTTGTGAAGCTGAATTCTCTGCAGTGTTTGTGGAGCAGTGGGGAGCTGAGTAGCATATTCTTTCTCTTTCACCTCCTCCCCATTCCTGCAGAAAGCAGCCAAGTACAGCTTCCCATTCTCATTAGGGAGAAACGAACTAGTTAAATCTCCCACTGAAGCACTGCTTATTTTCAGTCAGTGTGTGACTTTGTCACTTGTGAGTTACACAGGTAATGCCCAAGTGTGCTTCTGTGTTACAAAGTGCTCACATTTAGACTGAGTCTTGCTCTTGTAACCTTGCTTTAAACTCATCTACTGATTGACCAAGCGTCACCATTGTTCTGTGGCACTCAGAACTTACTCTGGGCATTTCCAGCCTCTAGCTAGTTTTTAAATATGAGAGGCCATTTAACATCATAAAATATAACACGTGATTTTTCACCTTACATGTAATTTTGCAATCATTTTTTTTCCCATTTAACATATATTGAAGTTCTTTCCAGTTGGGGACCTAATAAATCTTAACTTCTGCCTCCTACTTTTGTGTAGGATGGAAATTTAAAGTTCTCTTTCCTAATTCAGAACAGTATTACAATAAATATGTAAATGCACAGATTTGTTTTTGTACATGAACTAGGTGTTAGAAATGGAGTTGCTGGATTGAAAGGTACATATTTTAAATCTGGTAAACTCGCTCGTTTCCCTCAACATGAAGCTCGTACCGAGTGTCACTGGAATACTCCCAAGTGCTCTCGGGGGTCACCCCTCACTCTATTGTATATTGCAGATGATGTTACTTTTCTGACTATAAAAATATTGTGATGTTATTTCAGACTTCCAAAAAAAGCTTTAAAAATATCACCAGAAAATTCCTTTGTATCTTTCACCCAAATTATGCAAACAATATTTTTCTCACTCTTCCTTTATTTTTCTGTCACTGCTATGTGTGCATGAGTCATTATTTTTCTCTACCAGTTAGAAACAGTACAGTAGATGCAATGTCAGTCCATTTACCTCTACTACTTTGGTGGGGGTTTCTGGAAACAAAGGAAATTTTCTTTCATAAACCAGGTAGTGGAATGGACCAGCACACTGAAGAAGTGCTGTCATCCAGATGCCTCCTGCAAAACCCTCAGTCATCTGTTTTGATGTCCAGCATCTAATCCAGGATCCCACATTTCATTTAATTATCATGACATTAATTCCTTTAACATAGAGCTTTTTAACATGCTATTCTCCCATTCGAAGGTCTTTAGTTCCTTTGGTACCTAGTAAACCAAGTAAAAATTTTTCAGTCACATAAAGTTGACGTGTAGTTATCACTCAAAAACATTTACCTTTGCAGCTGTTTCTCAGAATACTACCCTCCCCACGTATGTTCAACCAGCTGGACTTCAACCCCTCACTATCGCTCTGGGCTCTGATTGGCTTACTAAGTATAACCAGTCCCTTTCCTTTTAAGTAAGTGATTAATTTAATGTTTTTCTTTTAATTGGATCAGTCTTTGATGTCAAGCCTCTTCAAACACTCCTTTTTAACTAACATGTATTTCATGGCACAGTAAGTGTTTTTCATTCATATGATTTTATCTCTAGTGAATAATGCAGCTGAAATATTTTCCATTACATGTGCTGAGCTCACATTAAACTACTCTAAAAACCGCTTGGATTGTCATCACCCGTATTGCTGAAGCTTTCAGGTTACGTGCATAATTGGATATAAAACTTTAAAGTACCAGGCCTAGAAGGAGAAATAGTTTGAGACCTTTGTTACATAGCCTCTACTCCATTTTCATGATCTATTATTACCTTACTTTAGAACAGCAGATTTATTCAAATTATGTTTTTAAATTAAGTGCATGTTTTTATGACCAATAATTTAGCATTTGTACACTCCCATTCTTTTAAAAAAAACTGAAGCTAGTTTTAACCTTTTAAGGGATTCAGATCAATTTATTTAAAAGAACCAGCCATTTCACCAGAGCGAGAGTGTTTTATAAGCCTTCCTGTGAGGGGGAAGGATGGGAAATTTACAAGCCTTCCTGTGAGTGGGAAGGATGGGAAATTTGGAAGCCGTATTCAGGGCCGGTTATACTCCGTGTTCACACAGGTAGAACCTTGATATATCGTATTTCAATACATTTTACATCTCTACCTATATTTACACACACACATACGTGTATGTGTATTATCTTGTTAGATCTTTAACCAGCAAAGACAATGAGAAATCTTATGAATTCTGCTCTAACTACATTTTCTGTAGTTCAAATAATAAAGGTGATTACAAGTGTCTGCATTTCTCAGGTCTCAAAGAAGTAGTTAAATAACCCCTCTCAGTGTGTTGCTAGAGTTAAATATCTGGGCCGCCTGATGCTAGAAGAGCCGTTTGCATCACAGAGAGGACCTTGGCCGGAAGTAACCAAGTGACCAAGTCTACTCAGGGCCCAGCATTCTTGGCACATCGGAAAGGGCCTCAGCCTCAGTGCCGTCTCTGGAGGACTGACGCGTGTGTAGGGCTCATGTGGAAGAGAGAGAGGGAGGATGTAGTGGGGGCCACAGGCTAGAAAGGAGGTGTGGGGGCCGGGTCTCCCTCCTTTGTCTCTTTTCCTTTTCCAGGCTGAAATACCGCACTGGACTTCACCAGCCCTGGCTGGTTCTAAAGATGAAGCAGTGAAGACCACAGCTCTGTAGGTCGGTCTTCTCTCAGGACTAAGGAAGAGGCGCGGAAGCCAGGTCTAAAAGGGTGAGAACCAAGATACCTCTGAAAAAGCCCCCTTTACAAGCGTGGGTTACTGACCAGGCTCACATGATGGAAATCAGTAAATGTTTACTGGACACTTCATATGGTAAAGGTCTGAGGCAGCCAAGAACGGGGAAGCATGGCGACCAGCCTTCAGTGGTGCAAACTCAAGAGGGCGAGGCGGTCAAATTGGACCAAATGTATAAATCAGTACAAGAGAGGTGAAAATATGCTGCGTATTATTCAAAAAGCATAAGAAGCAGAGTTGTTTTAAAAGAAAAATTGCTTGAAGGAGAATAGAGAAGAAATAATACTTTAATACAACTACAATACATCATAGGATTTAGAAGCTAAAAGTTTACTAGAAACAAGAATATGATTTGCAAAATGCAGAAACTTTGCAAGAAAACTAATTAGTGTGCTATTTTTCTCTCCCCACTCCCACTTTAAAGTGCTGTTGGAATTTGATTTCCTAGTTAACACTGTTGAGGAAAGAATGAGCAGGGAAGCCCATTTTCCTCAGCTGATGATGTAATGCATTTAGCTAATGTTCCTTTTTTTTTTTTTTTTAACCACAACCCACATCTGATTTTAATCCTATGACTTGAAACAATTTTCAGGAAATCCTGATTTGCTGCTTGAGGCCACTGCGATCCAATTAATATCACTGACAGTGCGGCATCCTGCAGACCTGTGTGCCCCGGGCTTAACAAGAACGACAGTGAAACTGCAGGCCCTTTGCCAACTACCGCAGTGAGAAGGGATTTCATTAGTCAATTAGGATCGTCTGCCCGATGACATTGATGGAGCAAGGGAAACACATTTTTGTGAACTGGAAAACAAGATTAGAAGACAAGTCATCTGAGCCTTGGAAAAATTCAGCTCAGTTTGCTATGTGTTCGCATAGGAGCTTGTTTTCAGCCTTGGAGCTGCACACGGGCAGGAAGGAATGGGGTTTGACAGGAGGAGGCAGCTGTCTGCCCCTCTTTGAAGACCGCAGGCTCACACCACCCTGCTTTTGGAAATCTCCAGAGGCCACGAATGACGTCAGCTCCGTTATATCTGCTGACAAACTCCAGCAGTTTTTCATGAGTGGAAATCAGAATTTGCCAGCTTTTCAGCTACGAAGATGATCGTTAACTTATTAACTGAGAGGAGATTATATGCAACTCATTAGGAGGGAATAACCTAATAAATTCTGCCTTGGACTATTATAAAGCCTCTTTCTAAACACAGCTGTGCTTTTCCGGTTCATTCATTTGTAGGCTCAAAAGCTCTTTCATTTGAAAATCACTGGTTTCCAATTAGTTCCCTGGTATCGTGGATTTTCAAACTTGTAGGTGAAATAATTTAAATGCCCATGTAAAAGTTTGGAATTTTCTAAGGAATATATGTGGAACATACATTAATTAGCAAAGTTAACTTAAGGTGCTGAACTCAGCCAAGAGGCCACATCACCTAGGGACAGGTGGAAGGAGGCCCCTCGGTGAGAAGTGCTGACACCTGGTTTGCCATTGATAGCTCTGCTCATTTTGCTTTTTGTATAAGAAATTTGTCTTCACATACTTTATGTGTAAGATAGAAATAAATAATAAAAAATGAAATACAAAGTGCATGTCAGTTTTTTGTAGTGGTCAAAAGCAAGATGTTTGGAAACAGTCTTGAGTAGTCATACTTACAACTTGTGTAAATTTTAGGATATTTAACATGTGACAGCCTTGATTTTCTCACAAGATAAGGATAATAATGACAAGTCTCAGATTGGGAAAATTTTAATGTATTACATATAAATAAATTATGTTTTATTATCCAGTTCTCTTACTGCTACTATTACTATGCTATTACTAGTATTAAAACTACTAATAACATAATTTTTTTATTAAACCACTTAGTGTTAGACCAAAAAGACATGGACATTTTGACAAGCTACACATTACTTTGTTCTTTAGCTATCTTAGCATCCAAAATCATGTGTGTCATTGTAAAATAAAAGGTAGTTTAAGGATAGGTATAGTAGAATGAACCATAAATTGCATATTAAAATTTTTGGGGGATGAGAAAAGGAATCTTAGTAATACTGACCTAGAGTCCATAATTAAAAATAAGGTTGTGGATAATTCAATACAATATAAAAATCAGAATTTCAAAGCCCACAGATTTAAAAGTTATGTTTTATTATTTTCCATCCTGTAAAAAGTAAAAGAAATTGTAGGGAACCGTTGAAGTTGGAGATCAATCACAGGTGTGGGGCTAAAGCAAGGCCAGCCCTGAAAACAAGAGAGCCCAAGGCGAGCCAGGTAAAGGAGCTGTTCCAGCTCCAGGGAGACGGGGCCCCAGGCCAGCCAGGAAGACAAGTTGCTAGGCAGTGGGGCTGAAATAGACATTCCTTTTGGGACAGTATAAACATAGGGTTTCAGGGGTTGAACACCTCCTTCTCTCCCATCAGGAGGACAAGGGCTCCACCTGATCTCAGCTTTGTCTCTGCTTTATTTTCTCATCTTCTCAAAGTCCTTCACCCCAACAACCTCAAGGGCTGCATGGGGCATGGCAATAAATAAGCGAGATTACTTCTAAATCTTTCAAAGATAGATTTCCTTAGATAGTTCAAAGATGTTATACAAATCAAGCTTAGTTTCCTATAATTAACGTAAAATGATAATAAAATATAATTAGCTAATAATATTAATGGAAAACTTTGAATCTGAATTTCTTTCTGAAATATAGAGAGAATATCAAATTATTTTTAATGGAATTGTAGTGTTAATATATTTTATTATATTTGAACAGTCTGAAGTTTGATAATCCAACGACTAAATATAAAGGAATTCTCAATTCATCAGAATATCCAGTCAATTCAATTCTGTACAAATGATAGTGTGTTGCTTTATGAACTCATTTTTAAAATATGAGATCAACTTTGAACTACTAAAATTATATTTAACTGTTCTTCAGGCAATATATTTTATATTTTATATTATAGCCTCAATGTTCACTTAACAAAGAAATATTTGTTAAACTTTTGATAGGTTATAATTATAATGCTGGGCAGATCCTGAAGGAAATTAATGAGTTTCTAGTATGGATACTTTTTGACAGAGGAGATCTGAAAAGAGGTACAAAATAGCTTCAGCAGGAGAAAAAGAATGGGTAGTTGGAAGATACTTCAATGTGATCTACAGATCACCTTTTGAGATCAACAAATAATTTTCTTTTCTTGCCAGATAAAAATGTATGTGAACAGAGTATGAGTTATTCTGTGCAGGACAATTTGTGAAAAATGCAATCACCAGTGTTTGTGAATCATTTTCTTATAAATATTGTTAAGTGTGTTTTTGAAAACAACAAGTAAACTAATAATCTTGACTCTATCTAGGTATCCAGTCTATGGCTTGGAAGCCAGGTTGGAGGGGCAGGCCTGTGATCCCAGCACTGTTGATTGTTTTATGTACTATGAAAACTGTCTTGGAGATTTGACCTAACATATATAAGCTTTTTAAGAAACTTTAGGGATAAATTATTATACATGTGTCTATGAGATAGATAAAAAATTTTATTTCCCTGCTATATTTTATATTGTGCTTACAAAAACCGTTGAGATTAAGGTGTTATAAATGAACCCACACACACAACCATAACACACGTGTGTGTACGTGAATACCTATTTATACACTCTATATTCTTGTTTATGTGTGCTCTATATATTGCATAAGTATATATTCACATGGCATAGTAACATTAGCTGGTGTTCTGTTTGAAACTAAAAGATATTAATTTTCCCATTTTTGAAGCTCTGCATGATACCTATTTTGCATACATGTGGATCAGTTTCACTTACCCTAGGAGCTGTTGGCCAGAATGTGTATTTAAAGACCAAATAAAACAAGAGTGTGCTAATAGATATGAACCAGATGGCCCGCAAGGAAAAACCTGTTTTTGGCGGAGCAGTACACTTATTTATTCTGAAAACACCCCCATTCTTGTCCAGGTCATGAAACGAATGATACTCACCCGCTTCATTCCGAACACTCACAGCCCTGGTGTCCCCCCTACCGAATGGTTCTGAGAGGAACCCAAGGCCTCCCTGTCCCCTGGTCTGGTTCTTTGGGGTTAACACACAATTGGGCTAAACCTCACCCCACCCACCCAGGCAGGCTGAGTGCCTCCTCCAGGGGCCGCGTCTTCCTTTGCATACCTTTTCTTCAATACATTCCGGAATGAGTACCGCGGAGTTGGACCGTTCTGCCTTCTATTTCCTCCTCTGCCTCCCCTGTACTTAGAGACTGTTGAAGTTTGAGATCAAACTGTGAAATGAGATAGGAAGGGAAAGGAGCTCAAACACCGCCTGTGGTTTTCTCTCACTATGTGGCTTCTGAGACTGGAATTAGCATTTTGTTCTGTGCTTCCTGATCACACCCCCAGATTATCTCTCTACCCTTCTTTTTAAGACTGATCAGTCACTCTGCTGTCATGACCTCCACTCGTTTATCAGTTCTCAGAGACACAGCCTCTCTCAGTTATGTCACTAAAAGGCCCAGGCTGGGCGTGCACCTGTGACCCTCTCACCAATGCCTCCCGCAGTGCTGGGGTCACAGGCCTGCACCTGGAGACCTGGCTTCCAAGCCCTTGACTGGACACCTAGATGCAGTCATGATTATTAGTTTACTTGTTGTTTTCAAAAATACACTTAAAAATATTTATAAGAAAATATTCACAAATACTGATGTTTTTAAATTTAAGAATAAATTAATTGGATCATTTGCAACCTTTGACTTTTTTTGAGAACTATTCACAAAGAATGGACACTGAAAATGAACCAGTTACATTGTGCAAGAAGAAAAATTCCTTGAGGGCATCTCAGAAATCATCCATCACAAGTCAAGGTTATGAAAGTATCAAATTTGCCTTTGAGAAGCAAGTCCCAGGGATACCTGCTTGAGGAGGGACTTCCAGGGAGTTTATTACTTGGAATTCACTTCTCTGCACTCAGCCATCCATGTACTCAGGGGTCCACCAAATCCCCAGTCTGCAGGGGACTGCCTGCTGCTTTGCGTGACAGCCAGTCTTGGCCTTATCTGCCTGCTGCTGGCATAATGGCAGGCAGGATGTAAGAGCTGTGGGGTCAGGGAGGCTTCTACACAGCTTCCAAAGGAAGCCTGGGAGGTTAGGCAGTGTTCCGGTGACAGGGCCGGTAGCACATGAAGCTGTGGGAATGTAGCCAAAGATGCAGCAGAGGCCTCAGGAAGTCAGAGATGCCAGGAATGTGGAATATCTTCAGATTGTGAGTGGGACTAAATCAAAAGGAACGCTGTGTGGGCTGCAGCCAGCAATCTATTGATAAGGGTGTGTCCACCTATCAATGTGGTGGATGTGTTTGAGCATGGTGTTAACATTACACGGGATGTGGAGTTAGGGTGTGGTGCCAATCTGATTGGCTTACAATCCTCCTGGAGATTGGTGGAGCACACTTCCAGAAGTGTCTGGGTAGATCATGGAGGGCTTGGGCACCTACATCTGATCCTTTAGCCCTTCCTCTCTGGTACCCTCTCCTGCTTTGCTTCCTGGCCATCGTCAACTGAGCAGCTTTCCTCTACCCCAGCTTTCCACCATGATGTTTTTGCTTTGGGGGTCACCAGACCATGGACTGAACCCTCTGAAACAGCAATTCTAATTAAAGCCTTCTTACTCTAAGCTGTAGGTGTCTGGTATTGTGTCCCATGATAGGAAAACTGATTAATGCATGAACCTGTCACATTCTATTCAGTTAAAATTCCCATGTTGTTTGAAAATGTTTCATTAGTCTATACAAGTCTTCAACAAATACCTTGGTGAATGTCTCTTGGTATTGATGTATTACTCTATGTGGTAGATAACAAGGGGAATCCTGCTGCAAGACAGATATGGTTTAAAAATTTTAATCAATGCTAGAAAAATCTGTGCCAAGTAATTATAACACATGCAATCATACTCTAACTAGGGTTGGTGCAGCAGCTAATGGTGCAGACTCTATGTCATAAGACTCACAGACAGAAAACAACAGCTGGGGACTTGGTCAGGCAGAATTCGTCATCACATCATCTTGCAGGTGTTGAGGTAAACATCGTTTTTCTCCTATAACTTACTAAGTTGTAAGTGTAAGTTGAAGTATTACCTCTATTTCTGGGACAAACTACATTTGTGAGGTATTATTTTTAACATACTTTTAGTTATTTGATAGTTACATAAATCTCTGTATGATTTATAAGTGAGACTAGCCAATCACATTATTTTTATGTCATTTAAGTGTCATTTATATGTCAAGGTTACACTAGTCTCAAAAAATAATTTGAGAAACTTTCCCTGTCTTAGTAAACAGTGAAAGTATGCAACAATCCTGGAATTTACGATTCTTTAGATTTCTATAATTCTTATGAAGCAAATTTGGTCTTGTGCTACTTAGGGTAGATTGGGGGACATTTGTGAATCTGTATTTTTTTTTTTAAATATTGTAATTCAGTTCAGCATTTTCCTTCTTGGAAAAACTTTTGATAATTTATATTTTTCTCTATAAAATTAACCATTTTATTTGGGTCCTTAATTTAGTTCTTTAACATTATGTATAGAATACAGTCTTATCAAATAAACACACACACATATGTTACTTTTATTTCAAAAGTATTTGCTCATGTTTTCTTTTAGTTATACTTAAGGAGATTATATACTTTATTGTTCTTGCCAAAGAATCAGCTTACTTTTATTGATCAACTATATTATAATGTGTCTGTTTTAATTCTCTTATTTCTCTTTTTTTGGGGTCTTCTTTTATTTTTGAGTTCATTTTGTTGCTTTTCATTAGAATTTTGACACAAATCCTTAGTTAAGTATTTTTGAACTTTTTTATTTTCCGAGAGTGCACTTAAAACTGCAAATCCCTCTTTCAATACTCCTACATGCCACAAACTTTTACACATAGGTTATTTTTATTGAAGTTACAAAGCCTTTGTAATTTTATTTACCTTTTAACCTAAATTTACTTGTAAGTGTGGATTTTAGTACCCAAAATGAAGAGACATTTGTTATCATTTTATTAGTAATTTCTTATTTTAATGTGTGTGACTGGTGAATATGAGAAATATTTTTAAATATTACCATTTCATTTTCACAGTTCTGCTAGATATTTTGAGACTTTATGTAAATTGATTTAAAAATGAATATACAATTGCATGTGTATGACTTTAAAAATAAATTTTTAGTGATCATTACATTGATTTGTGTGAATTTGGCTGTTTCTATAATTTGCCTTTCTCTTTTAATTCTATACTTCATTTCCACTAATATTAATGTGATGTTATCACATAAATTTGTGTTGATATTTACATCTTTCTAAGGTTCTATGCATTAGGCATATGTCCTATAAACTACATGTGTTATTTTGTGTGTGTTGTCTTAAGTCTAACTTGACTTGCTTAATCATAATAAAACAAATTTAGGAACACCATATGATAACTTTGACCGGGAATTGTCCAAAGTGCAAATATCTTGAAAAACATGGAAAATGTCGCTGTTTGATGGAAACAAACACCGGAAGTTGTGGCAAATGCAATATGGTATCTTATATAGGATCCTAGAATGTAAAAAAGGTCCCTATGAAGAGACTGGAAAGATTAGAACAACTAATTTGCTTAATAACATTGAGCTAATGTTGCTGTGTCTGATTTGATAGCTGTACCTTGGTTATGTAAGCATTAGCATAAGAGCAAGCTGGATAAGAATACATCAAGTCTTTTATTTAAGATTATTGTCTTTTTTTTTTCTTGTTGCTAAGTTAAAATAGCAAACACCCAAGGTAAAAAGGAGAAAAGACTTATTTGGTCCACAGTTTACAAAGGTTTCAGTCCATAATCTGCTGACTCCAAGAGTAGTGAGGCAGAGGAGAAACTGTCTACTGCAAGTAACAAATAACAATAGCAGACTTTTTTCTGTCTCTTTTATATTGTGTCTAGATTCCCAGTTTGGGGTGGGTGCTAAACCAATCAGTGGACTAATTTAGCTAATCATACACCGTAATCCCAGCACCTATAAGCCTAGCAATGCACCATGGGTCAATTCCAGCATCAGACACTCTGATGAAGCCGATTCTAAAAAATCCCCACTGATGACTGCATGAGGCTTTGGGGAGACACCTAGACACAAGCCATAGCAGTATTTCCTTTTTTCCACATTCCACTGTCAACTCACATAGTATAGTTACCTGAAAAAAAGGTGGTGTTTTGTTTTGTTTTTTGGTACTGGGGATGGAACTCAGGACCTTGCACTTGCCAGGCAGACCCTTTGCTGTTGAGCTAAATCCTCAGCCTGTTGCCTGAAATTTTGATTCTAGAATACTATAAAAGACATGCAGTTTTATTACTGAATTCAATGCATATTTAAATTTGTCAGTGTTTTTTGATGATTTATTTGTCCTTTCTCCATGTCCTGCTTCCTAACTTTTCTTCTATTGTAATGTTATTTAGAAAGTTTTAATATCCTGTCATCATTTTAATTGATGAATAAAAAAATTTATATCATGGTTTAAAAACTATATGTAAATTGTAACAAACATAAATGCCACATAAGTTAAAGCTAACATATGCTTTACCATAAAGACTGATTTTCGTGGCAATAACCCTCCAAACTTCCGCTCAGCAATTTTTAAAATTCAACACATTGTTCAATATGGAATCAAGATACAGTGTCAGTGATATCTATAACATATTCCTTCTGCTTAACTGAAATTTTATATTGTTCCGTTCTACCTACTAATGATTAGTGTTGAGGTTTAAATATAAATGCCCCTCCCCTAGTCTACATGCAGAGGTGGGGCTTTTGGAAGGTGATTGGCTCATGAGGGTGCCAATCAGTGGACTGATGCACTTGTGGATTAGAGGGTGGAATGGTCAGAAGGGGCGGGGCCACCCCACCCGGGGCCACCCCACCCGAGTCTTGAACTCTAAAGATGTGCTCCTGTCCTTGGCTCCTTCTGGTTTTCTTTCTCTCTGTTGCTGGCTGCTGCAATTGGGCCTGCAGTTTTCCTCGGCCAAGCCTTCCATCCTGCTGTTTCTTGCTGGGAACTAGAGTCGTGGATTTAGCTTTCTGAACCAAGTAAACTTTTCCCCCTTTAAATTACTGGTGTCAAGTATTCTATTCCCATGGCAGGAAGATAAGGACTGCAAGTCACAATGTCCAATGAAGGTAATGGATACAATTTTCAGTGTCCAGTGAAAGTAACAGATAGAAGTCTCAATAACCAATGAAAGTGAAGGATACAAATTGCAATGTTAAAATCTTAATAGACAGTCCCTATTAGTCCCTTTATGTCTTCTTTTCAAACATATCTATTCCAATCCTTTACAAGCTTTTTAATGGATTGTTTCCTTGCTACTGAGTTCCTTCTGTTTCTTGGAGACTGTTGGTGAATACTTTCTCCTATCCCTTTTGTTTTTGTTGTTGGTTTTCACTCTTTTGATGGTTTTCTTTGCTTTGCAGAAGTTTTGTGTCCCACGTAATCTCAATGGCCTGTTTTCATCATCTTTGCCAATCATATCCAAAAAATTATTACCACAATAAATGTCACTGAGGTGTTCGTTTAGTAGTTTACAGTTTCAGTTCTTATGCTTAAATCCTTAACCCACTGTGAGATGATTTTGGGATATAATATAAAACCTGTCTGATTTCATTCTTTTCATGTTAATACATACTTTCCCCAATATGATCTATATAAAGAGACTGTTTTACCCTTTCTTTGTTCTTTGCATCACTATTCAAAATCAATTTAAAAATTTTTCAGGGCCTACTTGTAAGCTCTCATTTTTGTTCCACTGATTTATGAATTCTTTTGTCCCATTACCATTATAAATTTTCAGTATATTTTGAAAATCTGGTATTGTGTTTTCTTCCTGTTTAAGATTACATTGGTTATTCAGACTCTTTTATGGGTTTATTAAAGAGTCTTTATTTCATTACTGTAAACTACAGTCATTGGTAATTTGATAAGAATTGCATCAAGTTTTCCCAAATCTGTGGGTTTTCTTTTCACTCTATTGGTGATTTTTTTGGGGTGTGCAAATACTTTTTGAGAAATTGAGATCTCAGTTGTTGATTCTTTGAAGTATTTCCTGTGCAGTTTGGTTTTTATTCATGAATTCTCTGCTACCCCTAGGTCTTCAACATTTGTACCTACTTTATTTTCCAGGATACTTAGTGTTTCTGCTTTAATACTTAGATCTCTGATCCACTTTGATTTTAGTGTATGGTGATAGACACGGATCTAGTTTTAGTCTTCAGCACATGGAAAGCCAGGTTTTCCAGAACTGCATATTATAGATGCTGTCTTTGTTCCAGTGAAAGCTTTGACCTCTTTGTCAAAGATAAGGTGGCTGAATGTGTTTGTAGTGTGTCTGCATCTTATATTCTGTTCTACTGGTCCTCATGTCAGTGCATTTTGTTTTGTTTTGTTTTGTTTTGCCATTACCCTGAGCCAGGAGGAATTGTGTGACTGGGAAAGGAGTGAATTAATGATGAGAAAACCACAGGAGAAACATATGTGAGTGCAGGCAATATGGTACATGGCACATGCACTTTAGGAATAGCAAGCCACGTCTCCGCTCCACTGTGATTTCATGATGTGTTTATATATAAATGCATAATGAGCAGTGGATCACGTATGATTTAGGAGTTAGACACAGCTTACATTTTTATTCCTGTCTATCACCTCCTAGTGGTGGGTTGCTTAAAATTCCAGGGCTCAGTCTGTTAGTCTATAGAACAATGTTATGCCTGATAAGGTTGCTATGAAGAAAAAAGAGATAATATACTTCATTATCTAGTGTATAGAGTATAATAAAATACTCAATAAGACACTACTTTGCAGCATTCAGTATGCACCTTATTTTTCTTTTTACACATTAGGAGGATAAATGGAATAAATTAGCATTATTCCAATATGTAATACATGTTTTGAATATGTAATACAATTATAATCATGACTGGGAACACATAACTAGCTGAATAATGAAATACTGTTTCTAATGTAAGACTTAAAAGATTCGGGATAATCTTAGGCCTCATTCCTCTTGCCAACTGTAAGATTAACAATGAAGATTTGCTGTGCATATTTCTTTGATTCATTATAAAATAATTTGAAATATTACTGGATTTGAATAGCTGCTCTAACACTTTAATGGTCAAAGAGTAAATGGAAAAATACCATGGAAAGAATGCCATTAGTTGTAATCTGAGTGATGTAAGCAGCCTTCATAGCCCCAAATTCTTGTCACATGGAGAAATCTAAGCTGCTTAAGCCTTATTCGGGCTAAACTTAGCTTTCTTCCAGTACCTGGCCATTTTCATAACTGAAAAGTAGACAGTTTAATTTCTTCTATATGCCTGCATTTGCAGAAATTATTAGTCAAGAGGGTTGTACATTTTGGTGATGATGGTGACTTTCTCTCATTAACTATAAAAGCTGCTTAGAAACCAACTGTTTCAAAGGTGACCTGTGTCTGGGACTGAATGCTTCCTTCCTAAGGCAATAACTTGTATTTTCATCTCATTTCATTCTGCCAGAAAAATGATTTTAATGTCCTTTCCGAAGCATTTTTAGCTAAGTAATTGTTTCTTTTTTCTCTCTCTACTATTTCAGATTGAAAGAAAGAAGCCATGTTAATATTCAGAAGCACGCCAACAATTTGAAGGAATTTCAATTATTAGGGTCAGTTGGATTGTAAAAGGGATCAAAGGCATGGTAATAAGCAGAGGATGTGATCTCCACCCACAGTTAGATGGAAGGTCACAGGGCCCTTATGTTACTGAGCTAAATTAAATACGACCCAATCCCTTCATTTTCCCAGGGTGGTAGTAAATTCTATTTTGTCATATTTTAAGAGGTCTTTTCTTTTTCTAGGATCACAAAACAAACCAGAGAACTTAGTCATATCTTGAAAATGAGAAAGAATGATATTCTGCAATGCACCATTTCATGGCCAATATGTTTATCTTCTGGGCCATGTGACCCTTCAAGTGTGTACAGCTTTCTCCTTTTCTGCTACAGCTGAGTACAGAATCCTCATCCCAGGACTCAAAGCTCTAATTCTTAGCTTTCCCTTTTCTCTCAGTCTCCAGAGCCCACATCATCACAGGCTCTAGGAGCTATCAAATCCTCCCAGATTTTGGCGTGTCCTGTGAAGAAGCCCACGCCCGTGTTCTCACGGAACACAGAAAGGAGAAAATCAAAACCAAAGCAAGAAAACACTCATTGCTACCCTTCCTCGCGGAGAAATTTTCTAGAGGTGTAGACACTCGGTCTTCATATGCTCCTCACTTCCAGACCACGTTTGTTCTTTAACCCAAAGGCAGGGAATCGCTCTGCCTCTGGGACTCAAAGGCCAGCAAAACATTTCAAAGAGGATGAGTACCAGAAGGAAAATAGTTCTCATTCCTTTTTCACTAGACAGAGATCAAAACATAAATTATTTATATCTATAAATTATCTGACCACTAATGGTACCAGGACTCCTTGTCCCGGAGAGAAGCTTTGTAATGCATTCCAGGGGAAAGGAATGTTAATGGCACCTCTGAATCGGACTTTTGTGCATTGTCTGACAGGAGCATTTTTCCAAAATTAATAATGAATTGTAGGATTGTGTACATTTATAATTAACTTTTCAAAGCCTTTGTTGGCTGCTGAGATTTATTTTAGGTTTCTTTTTCTTCTTATTTCAATAGGTAGCTTTAATCTCCACATGAAATACAATGTAACTAGTATTTTTATCTTAATATCTATCACCATCTAAAAAGAGCTTACAGTTGCAACTTTAACACATTCCTTATATGTGATGCAAGGCAGTAAAGAAATCTGTCACTGGTTGTCCATATACTACTATTTTGATACTGAAAAATAAAGAGGACAAAGATCAAGAGATCAACAAAAATGAAAACATGAAAATCATGTTGTCTTTTTTATGATATTATAAAGTGTTTCAATTTTTTAAAATAGCTATGCAAACACAATGCACTTTAGCACAGTGACCTAAAAATCTTAACTGCTGTCGCCCAAAGGAGAATGCTGCACAATGTTTATGGCCTCAAAATTCTTTTATGGAACTCATTAGTGATCAAACACAGAAATATTTATGATATCATAAAACCTACAGAAAAATAAAGAGCATTCGGTATGTTTCAGGGTTTATTTGGGCATCAAACTACTTTTAGGACTTTGAAGTTTTCTCAGGTTGTATACACAGGAGCGAAGGAATATTCCCAGAGGCTTTACAGTGTTACCATAGCTGGTTCAAGGACTCGCCTTTGAAATGGAGGGTGAGCTCAGTGCACGCTCGTAGCAAACCCTGCGGGTACATTAATTCAGTCTCCCAAGGTTACAGAGAGTGAGAACGGTGTGCAAAGTTATCAGGCTTCTGCTTTATGGAATGTTACGCTTTCTCCCTGTGTGTGGTTACTCAGTTACACATGCTTCTCTCCTCAGCATCCCCTTTTCACTGCTGCCTGTTCTCACATGATACTTACAGATCCCACCTCTTACTAGGCATCATGGAAACTCACGGCTGTGATTTAGATTTGGGTTGTTTCCCCGGAAGCCTCACGTGTTTGGAAGGTGATTGGGCCGGGCGGACCCTCTATGACCATGCTAATCGGTGGGTTAGATCACTGATGAATTCCTGGCTGACTTGCTGTTTGGGGGGAGGTGCTGGTTAGAGATGAGGTACCAGGGGCATGACCTGGAAAGGTCTGTCTCCTCTTTGGTCCAAGCCTTTTCTGCTTCCTGTCTGCATGAGCGAGCAGCTTCCTCAGTGGCCGTCACCTTGGGGCCTTGGGGTCTGACAACCATGGTCTGAGACTTCTGAAATTAAGTCAAAATAAGTATCTCCCCCTTTAAAGTGTAGATGTCAGGTACTGCATTTCAGCTATGGAGAAAGTGACTATAACACTACAACCGCTGCATTTCCTTTCCCTGGAACTGGGCTTTGGGTCAAGTTGGGACATCCGAGACAAGCAGTTAGGATAAAACTGAGGACATCTGATTGCAAAGGCATAGCATGCATCAGAGCATTAATCCTAATCTTAGGCTAAAATGATTCCAAATATACGAGCGACAGAATCCTCCCCGTTGTAAGGTGGTTTCCTAGGCCGGTTGCAGTACCAATGCTTCTCTGTCTGAGCCTCTGGAGTAGACACAGAGCACATTCACAAAGAATGATCCAAGCATATCTCAGGAGTGAGTCTCCATGAGTGAGGAAAAACACAAACATGAGTGTGCTAATCCAAGGTTAGTACAGCAGGGCTAAGACCAAGCGAGAAACTAGGGCCCTAAACACAGAAGAAAGTCTTGTAGAAAAGGCTGTCTTGAAACATGCAGTGACTCAGATCACTTGAGGCGACCTATCTGGAAAGAAGTTGAGGAAGGAATCACTCTGGCCTCACGTTTTTCTTCCAAGCACCTGAAAGGATTGCTACTGGCCGAAGCCCACTGACAGAGTGGAGGGAGCCCCTGGCCCTGGCTCACATGGGCAGCTGTGGCAGGGAGCACAGTGCAGAAGGCAGGAGACTGCATTGGAGGAGAAGACAGGAACGCATCCAGGAGTTGTGAGCCCTGCACTCTCAAACTTAATCACGGCTGAGTGCAAGGATTGAAGTAAGGTGAATGGCAAGCCGAGGCCAAGATTTGATTTGCACCGCCAATGTGAAATGTCTCATTATCAACAGTTGGTGAGTATGTGGCTTGGCTGCCTGGTTTTGCATGGAGGGAGGCAGGGAAGGAAGGAGCTTGGGGTGTCTCTGTCACTTGAACTTAAATCATGGAGCTGACCTTTGCGGAAAAAAGGAAGATGGTACCTGAGAGAGAGGGAATCAAAGGAGGAAGATGGTATCTGAGAGAGAGGGTATCACAGGAGGAAGAGGGTACCTGAGTGAGAGGGCATCACAGGAGGAAGATGGTACCTGAGGGAGAGGGCATCACAGGAGGAAGATGGTACCTGAGTGAGAGGGCATCA
>PVLA01014830.1:0-28429 GCA_004027455.1 Hydrochoerus hydrochaeris
GAGCAGTCTCGCTTAGCCAGGCTTTACAGTGTTAGTATTAGGCGTTTGGCACACTGAAACTAAAAGTGTAAGAGTAGCCAGGCTTGCCAGGAGGGCACATGAAAAGAATGCGTGAGAACCAGGTTCATCCGTGGTCCAAGTTCCTTAGGATGATGAGGCAGGAGCACCTCTTGAGCCCAGGAATTTGTGACCAACCTGGGCCACATGGTGAGACCCTGTCTCAAAAAGTTAATGTGATAACCTAATGATCTTTGGTACCATCTTTACACTGATACTTGTCTTTAGCTAATTGGTGAGTAGTAAGAAGTAGTTACAGAACTTGGTGTGTGAAACTTATTGGAAAACAATAAAAATGTGAGTTTGAGTACCACTGTCCACCCCTGAGTGAGATCCCAGACTGTCCACACTGAGCTCCATCCCCAGACCTCTAAAAATTTTTTTGTTTTTAATGTTGCGACACAGCCTTGCTAAGTTGTTCAGCTGCCCATGTGGGATTGAGCCTGCCATCCTCCACCAGACCTGGTTCCCACTTTCCATTTTTGCTGACGTGGTAACTCCAGTAAAAGTACATCCCCGAGAAGGAAATGCTGCCAGTTTTAAATAGGGAGAGTGTATGTGCCCACATGTGTGTACTGATTCTGGCTCTGGGGTGGACTCAGGGCCTTTGCACTAGGCACATATCCCTAGGATTTTTTTTCTTTTTTCGTCTGAGACATGGTCTCACTAAGTTGCTGTGCTGCCCAGGCTGGACTTGAACTCATAGCTGTCTTGACCCAGGCTCCCAGAGGGCTGCAGCTACGGGTGTGCACCACCGTGCCTGGGGAGTGGCTTTGTTTTTATAGTTATTACTGGGAATAAAAATCATGCAGCTCTTTCAAGCTCTTGCAAACCTATTTGAGAATAAGAGGTATTTCCCTGTAGGAACCATGTCCTGAATGACACAGTGGCCAGAAACGGGATTTTAGGCACCTTCACAGTCAGACAGACCAGGCGTATGATGCTCATAGCTTCAAGCAGCGTTTCTGCAGCGATGTGTGTTCCCGCTTCTGGTCACTGATTCACACACCTTCGCAAGCTGTTTCTGGACGTTGTCCCCGCCTGCCGCGGTCGCCATGCGGAGTCTTCCGGGTTCTCGTGAGGAATAACCATGATGCTAAGACTCACGGGGATGTTTTTGGAGCATTATTTCTGACTGTCGCATTGCGTTCCCACACCAGCCCTCAGAAGAGAATACTGTCATTATCCCCATCATACAGACATGGAATTCAGGGCTAGAATTTAACTTCCTGATGACAGCGGGTGATAGATCCAGGCAGCCTGCTCCAGACACACACCCTGGGCTACAGTCTCTACTCTCATATTTGTGTATGAAAAGTGAGCGTTTCCTTCCTTCCCTTGTGAAAAACTGTAACTGTTGTATTTTATAAAAAGGCCTAAAGCCAGGCGTGGTGGTGCACTCCTACAATACCAGCACTCGGGAGGTTGAGGCAAGAGGATGGTTGCAAGTTCAAGGCCAGCCTAGACTACAAAGTGAGCCCAAGGACAGCCTGAACTGCATATCAAGACCCCGTCCTAAAAAGACAGAAAATAAATAAATTAATTAATTAATTAACAAATAACATAAAAACTCAGTTGCCTGTAACGGAAGCTTTGTTCCCCTCAACCAGATTCAACAGTCACCAACCTTTAATGTGTTATCTTCATTGTTAGTAGGAGGCAAAGTATTACTAATGAATCAATGTCGGCAAAATATGACACAGCTCTACCAAGTAGAGAATTCCATTTTAATTATTTAAATTTTGTATTATAAATTTAAAATGATATAAGTGGTTTTAAATGTACAGAGTTACTGACAGTTGGTTAGCAAATTATGGCTTGTCAGAAAGTGAACAGAACTTTGATGCAATCATTTTTGTCGTTGGTTTTTGACACAAGGTCTCACTATATAGTTCAGGCTGGCCTTTAACTTACTACATAACCCAGGCTAACCTTGTACTTACAGTGTTCCTCCTGCCTCAGCCTCCTGAGTGTTGGGATTACGGGTGTGCCCCACCATGCCTAGGTCCCTGTCATGTTACTGAGTGCCTACTTAGGCATAGTCTTGAGTCATCTTGAAACTGTTTTTGGAGACAGGAGAGGGTCACAGGAAGAATATTTGTTGTTATTGTTTTCTGCCATTTCAAGAGGATTGATTTTATTTTTTCAGTCAGGAATTAAGTTCCTTGGGGGCAGAAACTGAACCTTTAATGTCTCTGTGTGTCGTCTTCTCTCCCTCAGTTACTGGACTGCTTTTGTTTTTTTTTGTCCGTGATGCAAGTTCTTGAAAACAGTTTAGGAGCTTGAACTTTTCTTTCCAACATTGTTGAGTCGGTAATAAGCTCTTTTCAAAGATTATTTATAAAAAGTAAATTGAACTCCAGTTTCATCATTATGAACCGTTAAAGGTTTGTAAGGTAATAGCAGATTCAGCAGCAGTAGGTATCATTTTGTCCTGGCCTCCAGCGAAGCTGGATTTCAGTCAGTCCTCACTCCAGCTTTTGTGGAAGCTGCTGTTGTCATTGTTGTTTTTTAATAATCCCCATTTTGTAAAGTGAAGCTGAGGTTCAGGGAGGGAAAGGAATTTGACCAACTTCACACAACTAGAACGGCCTAGGATTTTAAAAACTGGACCCTCCTCGAGGGAAGGGTTGGGACCTCCTTCCTGTCTGGTATAGGAAGGCGGTTCCTGTGGCAGTTTGGTTAAAGCGAACAACTTGATTCACAATGCTGTTTGTCTAATCATGAATTTTTTTCTTTCTATTAATAGGCAACTGAATTCAACCAGTGGAAGAATGCCCTGTTTATCATGCAGTTCCTTCTTTCCTGTTTTATGGGGTAAGAAATCATAGAAGATAGAAGGGTGGGTCCCTGGTATCTCTTGATAAGTCAAATCTAAATGTTCTTCTATTCGCTCCTTCAAGTGCCTTTTTCTCCCCTCCGGAAATTACATTTGTCTGTCTGTCTCCATGGTGCGCTGCATTTGGAGACTCAACCAAATGTGGGTAGAAAATATTTGCAAACTGATTGTGCCTGTAGTGAACATGTGTGCGCTGTTTCCTTGTCACGAGTCCCTGAACTGGGGATGGTGAACCTTTCAGAGCTTTTGACATAGAGGAAAGAAGCTCCCAACCTGCTAGGTGTCTGGTAAAAGTTCGTGTTCTCTAAAATCGAAGAATGAATTTTAGGGACAATGGAGTTTAAGAGCAGAATACATTTATTGAGAGAAAGAAAGCTTCTGTCTGAGACAGAAGGGGTCCAGGGTGGGTTGCCAAGGACCCTGCCATTTTTAGGGATTTTTATACAGCAAATCTTCAATGGGAGGTGGGTCCAGGGTGGGGGAAAATGGGAAATCACAAGGTGGGCCTCAGGTGGGACAGAACCATGGCCGGCCAGTATGATTATGAGCAGAATTGCTCAGGAAAGATTGATTCAATCAGGATCAAATGGTGAAGCCAGTCATGTAGCAGGCAGGAAACAGTACAGCAGCTTTTCCTGGCTGGCTGGCTCAGTGCCTCTTCCTGCCTTTCTGAAGGTGGTCTTACCTATTAGTTCATCCTTAGGGGAAGTACTGGGCGCTTTCCTTTCGTCTTTTGTCTGAGGTCTGGCCCTTAGAAGGTGTCTCCCCTACAGCTGCAAGGTATCTCATCTGCACTGGCTCCTTCTAGGGCCCAGCCCTGTCTGCTGGCCTAGACTATTTCTTGCTCTATTTTCTTTTCTTTTCTTTTTCTTTTTTTGGGGGGTGGGTGGGTACCAGAAATTGAACTCAGGACCTTGCACTTGCCAAGCAGGTGCTTATGTCACTGGGCTATGTCCCCGGCCCTCCTAGAATATTTCTTACTGAGCTGTCTGTAACACAGTGACACCTTTTTCCTTGAGTGCTGCACCTGTGACATACGGGGAGGTGACTGAGGAGGGATGAGATGCCCAGGCTGTTTATTAGCTGACAACTGGCTTTTTACTGCTGAAATCTTTAAGGGTATTTTCCTATGGAGAGGCCTTGTATTCCTTTTAATATTCTAAGACTTGAACATTCCTTTGCCTGAGAAATGATGTAGACACCTAGTGAGTAGCTCAGAAGATGAGAATAATGAGCAGGGAACATGGGCCGTCTCCCTTCCTCCCTGCTCCCTCCCCAGGGCCGCGCTGGGGTTCACTCACCCCGCAGCAGGGGGCTCGGAATCACTCTCTCACAGGATCGCTCAGCAAAACAAGGCTTCCCTGCGAGAAAGGGGACTAGGACCCTTGTTTTAATTTTTACCTCAAAGACTGCAGTTTTCACTGTGTGTACATGAACTGTGACAACGCACGGTTAGAGCAGCGCTCTCTGTCACACTGGACAGTACCTGCAGGGCTGCAGTCACAGGCACTCTGAGCCTGCGCGTGCACGCGTGTGTGTGTGTGTGTGTGTGTGTGTGTGTGTGTGTGTGCCTCCCACACACCCATCCTCTCTTCAGCTGTGTCTGATTTAATGTTTAATTATCCTGTAATTAGAGATTTACCCATTTTGTATTTCTTTCAAATTTTATTTAAAGAGAAGAAGCAAAACAGAAAAAAAGGGAAGAAATAATACAGAATTTCAAAGGAAAAGAAAAAATAAACAGTAAGAAGTCACTAGTTGATAAATTACATATTGTCTTCTAGATATAGTTGTTCAAGTTACAAAATTAAAGCATACAAGGTGGACATTCAAACAGTGAGGCTGGGAATAGTTCTATTCAACGATCCAACAAAAACCTGGCAACATGGTCATCAGTCCTACACACTTAAACATACATGCAGTTATATCCTTTAGAGCACTTTCTTTTCCTCCTTTTGCTTTTCAAGTCCATTATCTGTTTAGTTATATCGTGTTTCAGCTTGCACAATACCTTACTGATCTGTTTTGTTGTTACTTACTTTTTATTTTTTATTTATTTTAATTTTTTATTATTAGCAAAATACAACAGAACAAGACAGAACAAAGCCAACTGAGACAGTGCAGTGAAATTGGTACAGAAAACCCCAACAGGTTACTGGCATAACAGTAATAGGTACCATAGTATATCCCGTTATCTTCACAATAGTTGTTCTTTCAATCAGGTATAGCCAAATCAAAGGAAATACAGGAAATCCTAGAACTTATCAAAACAGAACATTGAATAGAGCAATATCATTAATCAGAACAAAGCAAAATAGTGATAACAATATTTGCCTTCAAGGAGATGATAGAGGGAAATCCCCCCTATTTACTACGTTGCATATGGTCAGCCTCTCAAGAGATGTCTAGATCTCTGGCTCACTTGCTAACGAGGGGGGCTGAGGGGGTGGGTTGATTCTTAGCCTGCTCACCAGTAGGCTCCTGGGAGCTGCTGAGTGATCCTTCTCCTGCCTCATGCCAGGGGCACTTACCGAGAGGGTGGGCGAACTGCCTTTGTGTGCTGCGCCTTGAGTCCCTCCATGGTCGGAGCTCGGGGGCTGCTGGTTCCCATTTTATATTTCATCTATAAGAGTTCCACAGCTTTTCCTCATATTTATTTGTTCACTTCCAACACTGTTTCACGGGTGATTTGTGGCTTTACCTTTAAATTTTTTGAATTGTTGCATGTATAGCTGTTGTAGGTTTTGCGTCTGATGACTCCGCCACTGTGGGATTTGTTGCTTGGCTTTCTTGTGCGTTGGGTGACCTGTGATGCTGAGCATATCATGGAATGTCAGTCAGTCCCATGGTCAGAAATCAGGGATTTGAGAAACTTTCCTGGGGGCACAACGTGGTTTTGCCTCTGGTTGTGGCAGGCGCTGCCTTAGACCTGGCCTTCATCAGGTCTGCGTCCCTCCCAGCTGGAGTGTGGTCCCAGGCTCAGGTTCCAAACACTGCTGTCCCCAGGGTCCCCTCCCTGGGCCAGCCCCGCCCTCTCCTGAGCCTCTGCTTTACCATGGGCGCAGCGGCTTCTTGTGTTTCTTTCCAGGTAGCAGCATGTGATGTGTCCTTTCCAGGCAGGAGACCTTCAGTGGAAAGGTCCCTTACAGCCCTTGGCCACTGTTGTAGCCACTGTTGAAGCAGGAGCTTAGTGAAATATTAAGTTTTCCCATTGGTAACTGAGAACTTTTACCCTTGGAAAAATCTCAGCCGCATCTGTGAGTCACGCTCTGTCCAGCCGCACGGCACCGAGGCCCTCTCCCTTCCCTGGCTCAGCCGTACTTCTAGGAACTGATATGATCCCTTTGCACTTCCGTACATAATCTTTGTGTGGAGAGAGCCGACAGATGAGCAAACCCTCTGGAGTCAGTGCCCTGGGTGCATCTCACGGGCAAGGCCACCAGTGTGAAAGCTGCTGCAGACTGTGGGTCCTGGGTCGGTAAACAGAGAAAGGTAGGGTTAGAGGACAGAACGAAAAGAGAAGCAGAGGACAGCTACCTTGGGAGAAGGCAGGGGGTTTGGACCAGGACAGCTGAGGACCTTTGTCCTCTGTCCCTTTTATTAATGTGGTGAAGACTGTACCCCCTGGTTCATTAGGACCTACTTGGCTCTGTCAGGCCTGAGAGCCTCCATGTCTATGTGCAGGTGCCTCGGTGAGGTCTTCTTTGTCCTGTCAGCACTTTATCTTTAGAATTTGTGGTTTGTTAAAAGGATGTTGCATGCCGGGTCCAGTTTGCAGTTAAGTAAAGCTGGTCCCACACATTCAGTGCAGCCACACAGTGGGAGAATCGTGCAATACACACGTGTGTGCGCCTGGGTGTGTCCACAGGTGTGCGTATACACTGAGTACACTGCGTGAGTTTTGTATTACGTGGTCCCCTCCCTCCTGTCTCCTCAGTACTTCACTCCAAGGTGGGGTTGGGGGTAACTAACTAGCAGAGCCAGGCTGCGTCTCCTTTAGCTCTTTCAAGTCAGGATTTTCTGGAAAGCTTACAGAGGTCTTCCCTGTCCTTTCCCCACCCTGGGGTGGAGCAAGTTCTTCCCATAGGCGGGGAACCTGAGAGTTCTTGAAATTCTTTAAAGTCTGAATTTTTCAGGGAATCATGTGTTTGGGTCCTGAGTAGAAAACAAACTCAGATTTGGATTGTCCTATGTCAGCTTCACAACAGAGATCACCACTGCGACCTTCAAAGGTGTGAAGAGCCGGGCGCGGAGGTGCAGGCCTGTAGTTCCAGTGCTCTGGGGAGCTGGAGCTGGCGGATCCCGTGTTCGAGCTCAGCCTGAGCAACTTAGGGAGACTCTGTCTCAAAATAAAAAAGTAAAGGGCTCAGTGACAGGGCCCTGGGTCCAGTCCCTAGTACGGAAACCAGAACAAACCACGGCAGGACAAAAGACACCAGGGGATGTCCCCTGCCTGGTTCAATTCAGATCTGTCCAGCAGGAGGCAGTGTCAGACCCTCTAGGCTCTCAAATTCAGACAATTCTGATGGACCAGCACAAGTTGGGGTTCCCATGAGCCCCTCCAATTACTTTTGAGTAATTGGCTAGGGTGGCTTTCAGGACTCAGGGACACTATCCCCTGACAGGCTTATTGTGGGGCATATTTTAAAGGAGACAAAAATGCAGCCAGATGCAGAGACACCTGGGCTGGGCTGGAAAGGCCCCCGGCACGGGAACACTTGTCCCAGTGGAGCTGGGCTCTGACCTGCCCCCGCTGGTGGCTGAGTCAGTTCTTGTCCACCTTTTTGTCACCCTTCATGTATTCAGATGTCCTGAAGCTGTCTAAGCCCTGTCCTTTGGGTTGCGTGGTGGCGTCACTGCATAGATGTGCAAGAATCCTGGACAGTCACAGAGACATGGACTGGATGAAGGGGTGAGAGTGCTGCCGGTGGAGGGCTGGGGAGACCGCGTGGTCTTCGTGGCCTCTCTGGGCAGTGTTCCTTCCTCCCGGATCTGGGGCAGGTCCCTCTGCAATTGGTCTTGTGATCTGCTCTCAACAGAATAGGTGAGAGAATTTCGTTATGGCCAGCTCTAAGACAGAAAGGGGGAAGATTAAAGTACGTGGCCCACCTGTGGAAGAGAATTCTGCCTTCCACGGCCTTGGGCAGGGAGTTAGAGCCCAGAACCACTGTGAGTGGCAGGAGGGTAGAAGTGGCGTCGATATCTGAACATTGTGTTGGATTTTCGTACACACTGGTGCGTGCAATGGTCAGAGAAGCAAGTGGTCCACTAGGTTAGAATTACTTGTGACTGCCGTGGTCATGCCGTATGACTTTGGTAAATCGATTACTTCTTGTACCATTTTTAGCACAAGGGAGGGATTCTGAGAGGGTCTTGGTTCTTGGGTTTCCACCTGGGGTCACTACCATGAAGCCCCCATCAACCGCATGCCTCTGTTATCTGTTGAGCGTCAAATATAAGTGCTGTAATTTTTCGAATGTACACAGATGGAATAATGATTTAAAATACATAATAGCAAGAAGATGCTTAGCGTTTGGCAGTGGTTTATAATGTGTTTGCATTTTATTAATCTGCAGCTGCTGACAGGTGGTGGGCGTCTTTGGTGTTGAAAGTGGTGCCATTTCCCTAGCATGGAGTCAAGGAGGGTGCTTTTCGCTGAGAGTCTTGGTCTTACTCAGCACACCGTATCTTACTTACCTGCAGGCAGAAGTAGATTCTGTTTCTTTAAAAGCCATTTTAATGTACTCTGAACCCAGTGGCTTCTGGTTGCCCTCTCTGGAGACATCTGGGAGGGCATGGAGAAGCCCATGCCGTGCACTCGGACTCAGGCGCCGGGGAAGTTAGGTGGGGGTCCTTTTGGCCTTGGGCTCAGGGCAGCTGGGGAGGGAATGCAAGTCCTCATCACTCTCCAGGGAGGCGGCTCCTGGGGTCTTAGATCTGTGGATGCGTTTCTACCAGTTCTGAGTGAAACCAGGCTGGATCCACAAGGATGCAGGCAGTGTCCAGTGTTGCCTGGCTGCGGGGGAGCTGTCCGTCTGAGCCACCCTTGGCGTCCTCTCTGATTTCATGGCACCCCAGGTGTCTCTAGGGGGGAGGGTGTGGATCATTAGCACCCTGACCCCGAGGCCCAGCAGGGTTGGCACCCAGTAAGGTCTAGTTGAATGTTTTAATCCTTTCATTTTATACACAAATAGGATTATTGATTGTCTAAATGAACAAACCAATTTATTAAGATTGTAACAGTTTGAAAAATTTAGATCTTTTAAACTCCAAGTTTAACTTTCTTTTTTATTTTTGTATTGGGACTTGAACTCGGGACCTTGTGTTTGCCAGGCAGGTGCTGTGCTGCTGAGCTGTATCCCCCGCCCCAAGTCCAACTTCTAAATACTAGTGCTCGGTTTACAGACTTTATAATGTTGCCATAAAAATAAGGACATTGACTTTTGTGATTCATGGCTTATTAACTCAGGTTGACTATTTAAACTCCCCAAACCATTTTATCATAAATTAGTTCCACTCACAACCTAGTGAATTAAACAGTTAAAAAATTTTTATTTGAATTTTTACAACAAACAAAAATAAAAATGATGATACAGAATTTCAAAACAAACTACTAGGAGATTAACAATGGTTACTATATTGTGTATTATCATCTTCAAAGTAGTTGCTCAGATTATAAGACATAGGCATGAAAGAATGATTAAACAACGAAAGCACAAACCATTCTTTTTGATGAACCAACAGAGATTAGTAGTACAATTTTACATATCATCTATCTATCTATCTATCTATCTATCTATCTATCTATCTATATCTTTTCCCTTCTTTTCTGTGGAGGACCACCTGGATGACTCTCCTTGAACAAAGAGCAATTATGTCCATTTTGGCTAAACCTGGTTCTGTCTCCACGTACTGATAGGTGCAGAGCTGGCTGAGCTGTTTCCTTTTCCCTTCAGCTGGCTCTCAGCAATGTACACAGGGCTGGCTGAGGTGCTGTTTCCCCGCCCCGTGACTCCCCCCAATATGGGTGACACTGGTGGGATGCAGGGCCAAGGCTCCAAGGCTGTCAGCTGGGATCGAGCCTTGAGATAAGAGGCTGTGACTTTCCAGAGCAGAGAAGTTTACATGCCAGAGCTAAAGCTCTGTCCCCAAAACATGAGCTGCTGCCTCAGTTGTGTGACACAGGTTGGTCTCTCTGCATGTCCTTGGCTCTGCATAGTGCAGAGGTGCTTTCAGGCCTGCTGCCTGGCCCCGCTCACAGTCACAGTCACAGTCACATATGTCCCCCCGTTCTCACAGTCACTCATCCTCAAGCCACTCCCTGCCTCACGAGCTAATGAAATCTGGGTTGGAGCCTTTGTTCTTAGGACCCCTTGGATCCTCATAACTACAAATACGTCTTAGTGTTTATTCTCCCTGTGGGTTACACTGGAGTGGAAAATTGGAATTAATTTATTGGAATTCCAGTAAGTTTTCCACGAGATTATAAATATACACTTCCGGGACTGAGACGAGCTCTGGGAAGGGCTCTCTAGACCTTTCTCCTTTCTGCAGTCTTTTTTCCTTCCAAGCAGTCTCCCCCACCCTCCCTCTGACGATATTAATTGTGGGTTTTGGATCTTATTTGCTCTTTCTGTGTTTTACACTAGGGAGACAATTCAGCGTTTGCACATGCGGGTCTGCTTTGTTCTACTTGTGAGTGTGGTCTCCATTTGCTTCCCTTTACCTATAAAGGTCTTGAGCTTATCCTTCTTTATAGCACTGGGGTGTGTAAAGTCCCCCAGGAGGTTGCGATGCACACAGAGGGTAAACACTGACACAAGGCGATCGTGGAGCAGCGGATCTCGGGCCACGGGGAGGACACGGTTCTTCTTCTCACCCGCACTGCAGGGAAGCAGTCATGTGAAACAGAGGGAACATTAAGGACCTGGTGGACGTCCAGCGTGCTCGTGTCCTGTAACAAGTCCATGACCGAGGTGTCCGCAGCATGGCTCGGACAGCGCTGTGACGATTGTTAAAGTTGGTTAAAGTCCCACGCACGGGTCCCCAGCCCTCAGCACCTGTGTCCTCCCCAGGTTCCTGCTGATGTTCGCCACGGTGCTGTGCAGCCACTACAACTCGACACTGACCACGGCCGTGGTGGGAGCCGTCAAGGTAAGTGGCGGGTCCTCACTGGGGAGCTGAGGGGCTCCAAACTGCCCCCCAGAGCGGAGCTGAACTTCCGCTGTTGCTGGTGGAAGAGGAGTGAGAGTGGAGGCAGTGACATCTTCAGCCGGGTCTGGGTGGCCTCTTCGGACTCCTTCTGAGCCCCTAATGCAGGAAACGGTGGGGTCTTTTCAATCTTAAAAAGGAAGGACAAAGTATTACTCTTAAATTGGGGTGAGTGGGAGGGGATGGAGTGGGGAGATGAAGTAGAAAGCTCAGGGAGAAACCCAAATGCCTGTCATCCCTGTGCCACCCGCAGTTTGGTTTCCTGGGGCAGCGGGCTCCCTGCAGAGGGAGCCCTGAGGGGCTGCTTCAGGCAGCTCCACAGTCAGTCATGGGGTGAGGAGCGAACGGGTTGTGTTCTGGGTTCTGGGTTCCACCAGAACCGCTTAGTCTCTCTGTTTGCGTGAGCTCCTAGCGTGGGGGGACCTGCCGCGGTCAGCCGTGGCCCTGTCTGCAGGCTGGACGGGTGGGCCTGGGGCCTCACCCGGCCTCTGTACTGCTCAGGCTTAGGGCGCCGGTGCAAAGACGGGAGCTGGGTAGCGGCTTGTGCCTCAGATCTGCCACCTCTGCCCCAGTCGGGGACAGGGATAATGAGTCTCTGTTTTCACTGCTATTTATATTTTTCTAAAGCCAACATAATTTTTGCTCATTTATTCAACATTTGATGCACATCTTCTCTCTCCCAGTTTCTATGCAAAGTAATTAAAACGTCTGCTGTAGCTTTTGCCAGATGCTTGTATTTCCCCTACATCGTTCACTTTTAATGGCGAATTCCCTTTTTTGCAGAATGTGTCTGTTGCGTACATTGGGATGTTAGTTGGTGGAGACTACATTTTCTCTCTATTAAACTTTGTAGGATTAAATATTTGGTGAGTGAGATTTTTTAAAACCAGCTCGATTGATTGCAATAAGAATTTTAAACAACGTGATTACAGTGCAATAAACATACATCGCACAGGCGTCAGCTCTGCCGCTCGGCCGTGGCCCCCTAGGTATTTACTGTGCTGTTTCTTTCCTTTCAGCATGGCTGGAGGCCTGAGATACTCCTTCTTAACCCTGGGCAGCCAGTTAAAACCTAACCCTGCCGATGAGGAAAGCGTTCCAGGGGACGAGAAGAGTTAGGTGCTGGGGCAGACCTGCAGACTGACTCGCAGACTGGGCTCAGAAAGGGCGTTTGTGGCTGGTTTGCACAGCCAGAGATGGTGGGACCCTCACCAGCCTGGTCAGAGCATAGATGGCAACCACTGTCCCAGGGCACAGTGAGCGGCAGGGACCTGAGGAAGGCCCTGGCGGTGGGAAGGAAGCAGCGCTTTCAGAAGGAGCCCTGGGGGCGGGCAGGGGAGGATGGGGTCCTGCCCACCATGTACCCCACTTGACTGCCATGCACAACCCCCCCCCCAACTCCTCCCCAGTGCCTGGTCCCACAGCCACCATGGCAGTGTACTACAAGAACAGCTTTATTGCCTTTAACAAACATCTGTGTAATAAAATCAGCCCGTCAATCAGCAGCACGGTTGTTAGCTTCGTTGTGAGTCATACTGGCATCACCCCCTAATGATCCAGGTGAAATAAAGTCCTTTCTATGAAGTCCTTGGCCTGCGTGTCGCTGCAGACAGGTGGGAAACGGTCAGTGAGCGGCTCACAGCCCTGAGTACCCCGTGAAGCTGGGGTCCTCCCAGTCGGAACATGTCTCAGAGGAATCAGCGCTCGGGGTGAGTCCTGCCAAGTGGCTTCTCTGTCTCCCTCCAGGTTGGTTCCAGGGTTTCAACCGGAGGTTCAGCTCCTGACGAGCTTGCCTACAACCCAGACAGATGGACAGACGGTGGTTGGGAGGGAGTCCTGAAGGACGGGTGTTTGATCTCCCATCAGGAAACAGTGTGAGGCAGGCGGAGGGGCAGTGGACATTTCTCCCTGTCCTTCACCGAAGATTCAAGTCTTTGCCCAAATAAACTGGCAAAAGACAGCTTGACAGGAGAAATGCAGCCCGATTAATTACCGTGTAGCTGTGCACGGAGCCGCTTAGAATACGAAACTCAAGGGCCAGGTGATCAGTTCGTCAGAGGAGAGGGAAGAAGGGTGCGGCAAGTGTTTTGAGGGATGAGTGGGCCTGAAGGAAGAGAACGGCCAGAGACGGGGCCCCTCGGGGCTCTGGCGAAGTGTCAGGCACTCAGTCCTCTTGGCCCGGGGAGTTTCTGGGGCAGTCTGCAGGCGGCTGTGCTCTTCTGGGGTGGATCCGGCCTTGGAGTGCACAGGTTGCTTCCGAGAGGACTCCGGCCCGCAGCTGCAGACCTCACAGCCTGTGCTGTCAAGCGGTCCGTATGCAAAGGTGCTGTCTTCCTGGGGTGCCGCCTTCTGACCTGACTCGGGGTCGAGCCTCAACCCGAGAGCCAGCAGCCCTTCCTCCCAGTCCGGTCTTTACGTCACCGCCAGGACCTTTCCATGTCACTCTGTCCACTTGAATTCAAGTAAATCCCTCAGTCCTCCCCTGCAGTCACTTTCTAAGCTCCTAGAAGCTGCGCCAGAGCGGGCAGCAAAGGGAGAGATGACCGATGGGCCCGTGTGTCGCTTGTCTTTACTTTTTAGAAAAATTGTTTTTAATTCTTGTAAAACACACGACAAAATTGATGATCTCAACCACTTTGGTGTGTACAGTCAGTAGTATCAAGTGTCTTTATGTTACTTTGCTACTCCAGAGCCTTGTATCTTGTGGAACTGAAATTGGTTATCTATTGATCAACACCCCATACTTTACCTCCTGGCCACCACCGCTCTGCTTCTTGTCTCTGGGAATCTGACAGTTTAAGGTGCTGCTTACGAGGGACATCCTATGGTAAGTCTTTTGTGACTGTCAGAATACCCTGAGGTTTGTCCACCATGCCTTAGAACTTCCTTCCTTTTAGAGGCTGAATACATTGTGTGCATGATCTGTTACCTGTTTATCTGTTGATGGGCCCACCGGTCCGCTTCTACTTCTTGCCTCTTTCGAATTATGCTGCTGTGAGTGTGGGTGTGCCACGGCCTCTTCCAGACCTTGCTTTCAATTCTTCTGGGTAAATAAATGCCTAGAAGTGGTGTTGCCGCATTGGCCGGTGATGCTATTTTTGATCTTTTGAGGAACTGCTGCACTGTCCTGTCTGCCTTTGTGGCTGTATCTTGTCTCCTCCTGCCAGCAGGGGTTTCACTTTCTCAGCATCCTTGACTTGTGTTTCCTTAATTCATCCATCGGTGACCTCGAGCGTTTTCTCAGGTACTTGCCAGCCATTTGTGCATCTCGAGAGAAATGTCTCCGCCAGCCCTTTGCCCACGAATAGTCCTACTCTTTTTTTAAAAAATTTATTTAAAGAGAAAAAAAGCAAAACAGAAAAAGGGGTAGAAACAATACAGAATTTCAGAAAAAAGAATAAATAGTAAGAAATCACTAGTTGATAAATCACACATGGTCTTCTTAGACATAGTTGTTCCAGTTACAAAATTAAAGCATACAAAGTGGACACTCAAACAGGGAGGCTGCAAACAGTTCTGTTCAATGATCCAATAACAACTTAGCAACATGGTCATCAATCCTACACACTTAAACATAAATGCAGTATATGCTTTAGAGCACTTTCTTTTCCTCCTTTTGCTTTCTAAGTCCATTGTCTGTTTAGTTATATCCTGTTTCAGGTTGCTCAGTACCTTACTGACCTTTTTTGCTGTTATTTACTTTTTAATCACCTTATATTATTCTGTTGCTTTGTTTTTGAGTTTCTCCTCATCCATGCCCCATGCATCAGCTTTAGTGGAGTTGGGAGTTTTTTGGAGGTATTTGGTTACTTTGTTATCTACTTTTTTTTTGAAGGTAGCAAAATACAGCAGAACAAGACAGAACCCATGCGAGGCAGTGCAGTGAAATTGGCACAGAACCTCACAGCAGGTCACCAGGACAACAGCAATAGGCACAATAGTACATCCTATTCTGTTCACATTAGCTGTTCTTTCAATCAGGTAGAGCAAAATGGAAGGAAATAACCAAACTTATAAAAACAGAATATTAAATAGAGCAATACCATTAATCAGAACTGAGCAAAACAGTGATAAAAAATTTGCTTTCAAAGAGATGGTAGAAGGAAATCCCCTTACTTGCCATGCTGTATACATTCATCCTCCCAAGAGATACTCAGCCCTCCGGGTCCCACTTGCTAATGGGGTGGGGGGGGATAGATCGATGTCTGATTCTTAGCCTGCTCACTGGCAGGCCCCAGCTGCTTACCAGGGTGGCGAGCGGGCTGCCTGTTCTCCCAGTGCTCCAAGTTCTAACATGATGCAGAGCTCAGGAAATGCCAATAGTTCTTGCCCTGGAGCGGTGGAGGCTTGTGAGCTAGTCATGCTAACTGTGATTGAGCCGTAGGAGTTCTTGCTTCAGTTGCTTCTGAAAGCCTTCCGAGCATGATGTTGGTGCTTCCAACTCATGGCATCGTCATCCATCTGGAAAACCGGAGGCCAAATATGCCCAGCAAACTAGTAGCAACGAGCTTTTGCTCTTTTTAAAGACTCAACTTATTTTGGAATTCTGAAAGAATTTAAGGCTTTACTGCCTGCTCCCAGAAGTGGCCAGAAGAGGGAGCCCCAAGAGCAGCCCAGCAGCCTTGGCACTGAGAGGAAAGTAGGGATTTTTGCTGTGGCACTAAAGAGGGCCGTTGAAGGGAGATATAAATGAGTTTTTGAGTTATGGTTTGTTGGATGGAGAGAGGATGAGGAGGAAATTTAGTTCAATCATCTACTCTGGGGCTTTTTCTTATCAAAAGCATCATAAAAACAACTACTGGATAGGATAAAGAAAGTTTAATTTCCTTTCTGTGTTGCATTGCTGGGGCTTTTGTGTGGCAAACAACAGTTCTACCCTTTGTGAACCTGGACTTCTTTCTGCTGTTTTAGTTTTTTCCCTGCATTAAATATCTTTCAAGTACAAGAGTCTGGATTTTTTTTTTTTTTTTTTTTTTTTACATTGGAGGTTGCTTAAAGAATAGGACCTAGGACCAGAGGTTTAGCTCAGTGGCATAAGTGCCTGCTTGGCAAATGCAAGGTCCTGAGTTCGATTCCTGGTACAAAGAGAAAAGAACAGGACCTAACTTAGAAGAGTTACTTAAAATATACCTCTGTGCCATAGGAAACTAGCAAAGTTGCACATGCCAGTGGTTTCAGTGTCTGGTGCCTTCCTCCCATCTTCATTATCCCTGTTTCATTGCCTGGTTCTCTGGGTACCTGAGTTGTTTGCTGTGTACCCTGCATACATTTTGAGTGCCAGGACTTGCCAAGGGTCAGAAACTCGCCTGCCCAGTAGCCACTGCTCTGCGGTAGCTTTCAGGAAATCACAGTTTTCCTGGAGCATGGAATCCCTATCTGAGTTTTCTTTTTATTACCAGCTATTGGTGCTAATACACAAGAAAAGCATCTGTAGGATGAAGCCAGAAAAGCCCAGGCCATTGCTGGGTAGGACAGCTGGGTCTTCATTGCTTTGACGGAACATGTGAGGGAAAGAAAGTGTAAGGAAGAAAGTTTTTTTGGCTCACGGTTTCAGAGGTTGCGGTTCATAGCCGCTTGGCCTGTTGCCTTCTGCCCTGGGAGAGGCAGAAGGTCATGGTGGGAGTGGCAGCAAGGAAGGGAAAAAGAGAGACAGGAAGTGGCTAGGGCACACTCTCTTAGAGGGCACACCCCGTGACCTAACTTCCTTCTACCAGGCCCCACCTCCTAAGGCAGGTGTGGCCGGCCTCTGGCATATGAGGCGCAGCAGGCACCAGAGCCCTCTGTCAGCCGCAGGCCACGTCATCCCAGCAGCTGGGCTCTGGATAGCAGTTGTTTTTTTCTAAATGATAACTTTAGGTTTAATTGCAATGTTGGGCCTTAGTGATAAACAAGTGGGTTTGGGGTTGCAGTTTGCATCCTTGGTCTCCTAAAGGTTCTACTTTTCATTAGCACTGCAGACTGGCACTCAGGTCTTACCAGGTGGGCCGTTAGGGGACACAAATCCAAACTCTAGCAGGGTGTCAGGGCATAACAACACCCGTGCACCTCTGGACTCGCACCTCCACTCCAGGTAAGCGTCGGCCCAAAAGAGGCCGCAGAGGCTTCTGCCTGCAGTGTGCGGTCCCTGTCCCAGCAGTGGAGCCATCCACGGGTGCTCCTTGGAAACGCAGCTTCCTGGGGCACTCACTGCCTCCCCTCTGTGCGTCAGCCCTGGTGGTTTAGAAGCACCTCATATCCCAGACCACTCTGTAAATGCAGGGGCTAACTCGGGGTTCATGGAGAGAACCCAGCGGGCTGGGAAGGAGGGTGGCTTGCTTTCCTCAGACCTCCATCAAACAGGAGCGTTTCTTTCCGTCCGAAACACAGTCCTATTCGCTGGACTCCTGACCTCTCCACAATAGTGTTTTGATTGAAAGCCATTTACACCCTGATCATTATTTTGGCCGCTCTTAGACTCATTATTGTTCTGTAATTTAATATGTCCATAAGGCAGCAGATTTTTAGTGTTGAGAAAGTTCCAGATTAATACGCTCTCAGGAAACGCTCCCACGTTTGGCCCTAGTGCAGTGGGAGCCTGGTCCTTGCTGTGCTGTGGCTATGACCTGTGCCCAGGGCTCGGTGTCCAGGGGCGGGGTCTCCAGCAGTGGCGCTGCCTGGGGCTGCGCAAGTCGCGCGCACTCGCGAGCGGTCCCTGCGCAGCCCGGGGCGCACCAGGTCCCCGGTGGTGCCCGGCCTCCTTTGGCCTCGCTCCTCCTCTGCTCGGCCTCTCTCGGCCGGCCGCAGGATGCGGCCTGAGGCCTTTGCCAGAGGCCGCTGCCCTGTGGTTTCCATCTCCCAGCAGCGGAGTCCGGAGTCGAAACAGCCTCTACTTCCTGCAGCCCGGGCTGTCGGGAGTCTGTTGCAGCGACCCCACGTGGAACAAACCGCCTCTGAGGCAGGTGTAGATCAGCCCAGGGAGGGGCGTTTAGCATCTGCCTCCTGGTCAGGGGTCACCCTGCAGCCCGTGGTGGCTCCTTTAGAAATGGGTTGTCGCCCACTGAAAATATACCAGGTTCTGTCTGCCTGGAGCAAAGAACTGGATGAGCTGGTGAGCGCGATGTCGTGAGTTCGATCCCCGGGACAGAAAAAGGGGGTGGGGAGAAGTGGGCTACCATGGGAAGTCACGCAGCCGCCCCTCAGGGCGTCTCTCTGGGGAGTAAGTGAGAGGTCCTACACAGGGGTTCTTGGGAATTGTTTGACACAGTCCTGGGATCTTGTGATTGACAGGCCTGGCTCAGTTTCCCAGCCAGTTTTGCCCCAGGCTTCCTCCTGTCTCAGCCGGAGGGAGGGAGGGAGGAGAGAGGGAGGCTGAGAGGCCTTCAGCGGCGAGGTGCTGCCTCACAGCTACATTTCAGTTCTAGCAGCCTCTCCACCTGTAGGAAAGATACATTTGCGTGATAGGAAACTTCAAAAACAGACTAAGGTTTCTTTTTAAAAGATCTGTATCCGACAACAGTTTAACAACTGTTAAAATGCAGGAATTAATCTCCGAGTTCCCACTGAGGCAAAGAAACTCAAAATGGTCCCCACAATGTTCCAGTAATTACACTGCTTTTTTGTCTTGTTAAGACAGGGTCTCCCTATGCTGTTCAGGCTGGCCTTGCGCTCACTTTGTACCCCAGGCTGGTCTCAGACTTGCAGAGATCTTCCTGCCTCAGCCTCCAAGTGCTGAGATTACAATTACACTGTTTTGTAAACCAGTGGTTTCTAATGTTTTCTGTTCTTTGACCCGAGAACAATTGGAAAATATTTTTCTAAAACCAGGTGTGGTGGCATGAGCCTGTAGTCCCAGTACTCAGGGGACTGAGGCAGGAAGATTGCCACGAGTTTGAGACCAGCCTGGACCCTGCCTCAAAAAAACTGAATTAGATTTGTCTAGTGTCTTTCCTGCCCAGAGCACAGAGTCTAGTCCATTCAGGAAGGTGGCAAAGACAAGGCATACGGCAGACAGCATCAGGGCAGGGGCCCTTCGCCCTGGGTTCTGCCTCTGTCCGTGCTGCAGCTCCCATCTGCTGACCCCGGCGTAGGGGACCCGGGCAGCAGCGTGGGCTGTGGCCCTCTGGGGGAGTCATGCAGGTGTCGGTGTCTCTAAGCAGCCTGTGCCCTGTCACACGCCTCCTTCCACAGCGCATGCGTGGTTAGGGGCTTTCGCACCCCTGGCGCGCGCGTGGCAACCTTACAACTGGACAACCGAGAGTTTTGTAAAATGGGAAGTTCCAACCTGGGGGGTGCTGGAAGAGGGATATTTTGGCAACTCCCTGTACTAGTTTATGAAAGTTTTCTGTAAGTGTGTTGGTTGAAATAAAATGTATTTAAAAAAAAAAACTGGCGACTTTGTCTGCCTGGGAGATTTGGGGAGGCCATTCGGGGGACCAGTGAGCCGCTGTGTCCCCTGCTTGGGTCTGTCTCTGCTTCGGGAAGAGTGAGCAGCGGGTCAGTATCTGGGAACCCTGAAGTGCCCAGCCCGGCCCCCACACCCACCTCCCACTGCTGGACGCTTCAGCCAGGGACAAAGGCTGACAGGACCTGGGCAGGTGGCTCCCTGTATTTGCACTTTGCTGCCTTCAAGGTTCCTAAATGGAACAGGAATTTCTTTCACCAAGAAAGAAGGCCTGAGAATGGCAAAACCCAGTCCGCCTTTATCCTCTCTCCCTCTTTCTGCTGGTGAATGAATGCCGTGATGTTTACCACGGCGTTTTATCAGCGGAACGTGGGATTTTCAGGGTTCCTAGCTGGGGAGGAACTTCCTCCAGATCTGTCTCCCTTTCTCTTCACGGAGGCAGCGGCTGCTCCGGAGGCTGAGCTGGAGCCCGGGCCCATCTGGCAGCACTTCTCCTCCGGAGCCCCGGAACTACAGACCCTCCACAGTGAGGAGAAGCACGTGTGCAGAGGTCACTGCTCCCCGGGCCCACGAGGCATGTCCCGGGACTCCTCTGAATGAATGAGGTTCCTGACAAACTCCAGAGTTCCTCACCTGAATTTATGTTTGGAGCAATGAAGGGAGGAAAGAGGATTGTGATATCTGTGGTGTTGAATTTGCTGACAACAAGCAGGATGTGTTAGCAGCTACACTGGCTGTCTAGTTGGCCAACTCTGAATACTCTCCTTGAAGGACCTCTCCTTGAGCCTGGTGACCCCTAGCAAGAAGGGAAGGGCAGAGGACCACCAGGCATGCATCACAGCTACCATCAAGAGCAGACCCACTGCCTGGCATGGTGGCATATGCCTGCAATCAATCCTAATATTGAGGAGGCTGAGGCAGGAGGGTCACAATTTAGACCTTGTCTCAAAAAAAAAAAAAAAGGTGAGAATGTAGCTAAATGGCAAAGCATCCCTGGATTCAACAGCCAATGCTGCCCTCACACTCACAACACACACACAGAAATAAGCTCTGACAATTCTCTCCAACTTGGCAGAGTTGGCAAGAGAGGCAATAAAAAAAAATGTGGTCTGGTTAATGCTAAACGAATACAAAGAACAGCGAACAGGCATATAACACACTTCACATACTAGGAATCTGGTGGGAAGATTTTAATCTTTATGACAACCTGAAAAGATGGACTAGTGTCACTCCCATTTTAGAGATAAGATAGTTAAGCCATAAAGAGGCCAAAATTTAGGTGGGTGTGGTGGCACGTGCCTGTAATCCCAGCACGCTGGGGGAGGCTGGGGCACGAGGATTATTGCAAACTCAAGACCAGCCTGGGCTGTAAAGTGAGCTCAAGGCCAGCCTGAAATGCATAGGGAGACCCTGTCTCAAAAAGACAGAAAAAAGAAAAAAAAGCCAACATTAGCTAATAACAGGTGGAGCTAGTCTTGAATATTAGCAATTCAGATTCCTGACTCGAGTGGTTTAAAAATCCAAAACATTTTATGCTTTTTTGACTTCTTCCAAAAATGGGAAAAGCATGACCACAAAATGACTAAACACATTTTTTTTAAAGTTCTCTATGGAGGTAACAGATTGTATTTGTGTAAATTTGAAATTTAAAATACTTAAGCAGCTACAAAGGATCTGCTTTGTTCTCTTGCAGAGTCTATCAGGTTTTTGTCTCATTTTGTTTTTGGGTACTAGAAGTCGAGTTCAGGGCCTCTCGCTTGCCAGCCAGTGTTTTGTTGGTTTTTGAGACGGGCTCTAGCTCTGAAGTTCAGACTGGCCTTGAGCTCTGTGGCCCAGGCTGGGCCCCATCTCCTGCCTCGGCCTCTCAAGCGCTGGGGTCACAGACCTGCCCTCCTGCTAATTCACAGCAAGGCTCAAGTACGTGTACTTCTGGTGGGACCTGAATGTTCTTGCTATGCAATGCCTTGTCATGCAGCTAAACACACACGCACCGCATCACACACGAAATCGGTGCTAGTAGACACTAGCGGTTCCCTCCAGGGCGAGGTAAGACACCCTTAACTTGGTCCACATGGTGTGACTGCCCCAGCATGATTAATTAAACCCCGAAACCTGATGTGAGCACACACGGCCAGGAAAAAATGACCACTGGAAAAATGCCACCTGCATCTTGGACACACGGATAGGCCCTGGTTACCACCTAGACTTTTACCGAATTAAAGAACCCCTGTCACCTGGAGTGTTTATGTGTCAGTCATGTATCTCCGTGTGGAACAGACTCACTGCCGGTGTCCACACGGTGAACACAAATACCCGGGGCACACAAACACACCACGCATACAGTGGTCTCATGGTCCTCAAACCCTTTACTTTTCAATGCACGTACGGCAGAATTACTGAGTACACACAGTCTGCACAGCTGCTGTCTTCCCAAGCACACCAAGGGACCCTCTCACACCTCTCGGAACACGGATAGTACACACCCACGAACTCAGAGAGACATCTGGTCACAGACACACTGTCCTTCTCAAATATGTGAGAACAAACACAGATGCCCGGACCACACATTCAGGCACCGTCACCAGGATCTTCAAGGGTCCCATTCCGGAAGAAAGACAAAGAGGAACACGTCAGCTCTCTGTGTATCACAGAGCCGGGATACACAGATCCTCAAAACCCGCGACAGCACGCTGGGACTCAGACACACACGCAGACTGGAAAAACACTAGTGCTACATGTTTGAGGGCTGTGCCCTATGCCCAGCACCAACACACACACACACACACGTCTGTGTACTAATATACACACAATTCCCACTCAGCAGTAGACAGAGAAATATTTTCTAGGATCGAAATATTTATATTCTCTAAAATACAACCACAGCCCACATCTGCAGGATGCAAACCTCCCCTCACCCATTCTTGAAACAGTCACATAGGCACTTCCAAATACCCATGTTCTCCAAAGAAATGCACTTTGACTACCCCTAACAATTTCATTTTCTATTAATAAAGTCACACAATTCATCTGCCCAGACGGACATGAACAAAACAGTGCTACAGTGTAGCCTTAAAACACACGGAAGACCACTCACATCCCAGATTACTCCCAGGTGGCAGTGCCTTCAGGCCCTATGAACCCCGCTCCCACACCCTCCTGTGCAAATGCACACTTCACCTCTCCACGGGACACACACACACTCCATTTACACTGACCACTCCCCAATGTGAAATACAGACAGCCTCGGAAATACTCATCGAAATTGCTATACCCCTGAATACAAGTACACGGCCCCCCAGATAGTCTTACTTTACACAACTATTTGGTCATTTCTACAAAGCATCAGCACACACATGTGCACGCATCCAAGAAAGGTTGTACTGTCCAACGCAGCACACAGGGACCTCACCCCAGCATCAAATTAAAGCAGAAATCCTGACCTAACCACAGCCATTCTGTTTTCTGCCACTGAACTCAGCTTAATCATGTGATTTGACATCAAAACTGCTGTGAATGTGCTGAAAGCAGCTGTGTTACACACAGCTATGCTCACCACGAGATACCATGGCGCCATCATCTTCAGCTCAAGCCTATCTCCTTGTTACCTCTGTTTGCCACCCTATAAAAAAGATAAGATCTCTGCAATCAGGGCCTCAGGCTTTGGAGATTACTCCTCTGGAGTCCACTAGTGTCAGTAAAATTTCCTTTTTTCTCCAGAGCTCCTGGCTACTGTTGACTCGGTTTTTCCCACAACACTACTTATACTAGGGTCCAAAGCCCAAACCGAAGCAGAATATGCCAAGTGCCGGGATATCAAATGAGACTTCAAAGGGGCCGGTTCTCTGAATAGCAGGAGTTTCAAAGGAGCCCAATCAGAAGGACCTCCACAGACCTCAATTAAGGAAAATGCTGTTTCAACCCTGGAAGCAAACTAACCCCGAGAGGACAACACCGCACTGGGCCCCGGCTTCTGCTCTTCTCAGCCTGTTCCACCTGCACAGCTCCCCTCCCCCACGCCGCCCACCTCTTCCACTCAGCTCACCCCAGCACCTCCCCAAATCCCTAGGTGGGAGGAGGCCAGGTTCACCAACTTCTGATGAAAGCCAATTAGATTCTGAAACCCAATTTGTTGAAATTCTGTTTTGACCAATGTTCAAAAAGTATCCCAGGAGAGCTTCTTTCTACATGATCCTTCATGAACACAAGCCACCACACTTGAGGAAGGAGAAGGGAAATTCCATTAGTAAACTAATGGGACAGTAGCCATGGTGGGACTGTAAGTGGATCGGTTCTTTCCAGCTTAGTGGTATTTGCTACAGTTTTATCTTCAAAGGTTGTCTTTAATAGGAATAAAAGTACAGTTTTCAAGGAGTACAGTTCCATATTTTAAGGAATCTGTCTTCATGCTGCATGTTAAAATATCTCTCAACAACTGCTTTTAATATCTGGCAAAAATTGAGTATGTGGGCTGAGTGATTTGCATACATCTCAAAAACTCATTTAGAATGAAGTAAACAATACTTAGGGTGCCAAAACAGGGCTCACTTAGTAGTCATATGTTTGCACACTAACAGGAGCTTGTAAGCATATTGTTAGAAAGTCTGGCCTTAAAAGGCTTTTTTTTGGAATATAAAAATTAAAAACTCAAATATTCATTACTTCACTCTAACCATACTTATTCAGATATCTGTTCCTTTCCTGTAATTTTTTCTTTTTATAGAAAAAAGCAAAACAAAACTTCAATAACAAAATAATAGAATAACAATTATTAATACATCGCATATTGTTATCTTTAGTTATTCAGATATGGGCGTTCAAATTTCTCTAATCCATAGCACAGACTTTTTCACTGAGCTTGGACAGTATGACTTGTACCTTCCCCCCTTTTCCTTCTGTCCTTTCTCCTCCCCCCATCCTAGATCCTTTCTCCTTTTGAACAATTTCTTCCCATTTTACAGTATCTATTGTACATTTTAGAATTTATTTACTCTTTCAGTTTCTCATACCAGGGAGAGAATACGATGCTTACACACGGGAGTCTGATTTATTTCACTTAGGAGTAGGGTCTCAGATCGCATCTATTTGGAAGCGTTTTGCCCTAGAATAAATTACTGTAGGGTCGTGGCGGTGGTTTAACAGTCATGGCGGTGGTTTAACGGGGCAGAAGGCCAAAGCGGAAGTGCCTACCACTGCCTGCTTCTTCCTCAGCCCTCATTGTAACTCCCCTTCCTGTTTGTGCGTGCAGAGGGCTCCAATCAGCTCCTGGCACATCACCAAGGCCCGCCCTAAGCACCACCCCCGGTCAGAGAAAGCCAGGGCCTGTATAGTCATCGAGTTCTCTCAACGTCCTCGGAATAAAGGCTACTTTTTATTTTATATTTCCTCTCTTACTGTGCCGAAAACCTAACACTACTTATGAGAGTCTCAAATTTATCCTGTTTTATGGTTCAGAATTGTCCCGTTGTATGCAAAAACCACATTTTTTCACCCATTCCTTGGTTGATGGGCATTTGAGTCGTTTCCAGGATTTAGCCCTTACAAATTGTGCTGCTATAAACTAGGGCTGTGGGGAAAAAGAAACCCTTCTCCACAGTTCGTGGGAGTGTAGCCTGGTGCAGCCCCCGTGGAGGTCAGTCTGGAGATTCCTCAAAAAGCCGGGATGAGAGGTCCCATTTGACCCAACTTTCCCGCTTCTGGGTATCTTCCCAGAAGAATTAGAAACATCCTTTCTGTAGTGGTGGATTGCTTGTGTCAGTCGGAAACGTTTAGAAGCCGAACTAGCTGGGCGTGGGATCTGTAATCCCAGCTCTCTGGAGGTGGAGGCAGGAGGATCATTGTGGGTTCCAGGCCAGACTGGAGTACAAGGTGGGCTCAGGGCCACCCTGAACTGCGCAGGGAGACCCTGTCTCACAAAGGAAACACCGCTTAACTAAATGGGTTTAGCGATGCCACACCCTGGGGTGTAGAAGACCCGCCCCAGGGCGGCTCCTGGCCTGGACCCTGTGAAAGAGCCAGGAAGGACCAGTCTCTGCTCTTCAGAGGAGCTGGCTCGGCTTTGCCTCCGGCTGGCTCGGACCTCGTCCCGGCTTCCAGCACAGACCCTTGGGCTCCTGCCCTGGACCCTTCGGCCCGCCGGTGTGGACCTGCACCGGGCAGGGCGGTGAGCTCCAGGCCTCGGTGGACCTCCAGCCCCGGCGTGCAGACCCGACTCCGCAGCTGACCATCGTGAGCCGCGCTTGTCTTTCCCCGTCTGGTAAAGCCCTGACTGATACACTCTCCTGTGATTCTAAAGGCCACGCACGGGACTTTGCATCCGCTCCACGCCGCCCTGTAAGCGCTGCGGAGACTCCGCTGAGGCCGAGGCCGCGGTCAGTTAGGCCGCGGCGCGAGGGCAGCGCGTCCTCCTCGCGGGCCGTCGCCATAGCGACAGAGGCGGCCGCTGGAGGCCGGGAGGAGGCGACGTGCAGGCCGGGCCGGGTCCTCGGCGGCCCCCGGGCTCGCAGAAGGGGACCTCGAGGCTCTCCTGACCCGCTCCGCCCGCCCAGCGGCCTCGGTATGGGCTGGGGCGCAGGGGCAGGAGGAGGACTTGGAGGAGGATTCAGGCTCGGACCGGGAGGAGCTGGAGGAGGAGGAGGAGGACTCAGGCTCGGACCGGGAGGAGCAGGAGGAGGAGGAGGAGGAGGAGGGACCTGCCGCAGAGGTGGCCACCGCTGTGGAGACCGAGGCTGCCCCGGCTGCCAGGCCCGGACAGGGCGCCACGGAGGAGGAGTCCCAGGCCCTGGGGGCCCTGGGCTCCGGGGTGGAGGGAAGATCCGCCAGCGACTCTGCCAGCAGGGACCCCTCAAGCCTTACCAGCAGGGGCCGGCACCGCGCCTGGGCCTGCTGAGCGGCCTCGCAAAGTCTCTGCAGCATCTCCTGCCTCAGTGGCTCCAGACATACTTCAGGAAGGACGCAGCCGCTGGGAGCTGCTGCACAGACACACACGAGGAGCCACTCGGGTCAGAAACCAGCCAAGACCGGGTCGTGGGTGTGGACCAGGACCACTGTAATATCAATGAGGCGCAGGGCGCTCCTGAGCCAGCAGTCAGTAAAACAGAAGCGCCTTGCACATCTAGCACGGCTTCCCATGCACTGCCAGTGGGCAGCTGTGCAGAAATGACAGCGTCTCCCTCTCAGGGCCGCAACATCGCAGCCTCTACCTGTGCTGCCAGAGCCCCTGATAAAGACGGTGCTGATTCACACAGCTCCCCACTGCCACCTCTGGGGACTCCCCAGGCCCAGTGCACTCATTCTCTCTGCCAGCACAGCACCACCACCTCAGAAACAGCTCCTGAGGTGGGTGGCTTTGGAAACCTGTCCCCCTCCCTTCCCCATTCCACCAGGCCTAAGACAGGTCACCTCAGGGATTCACCTTTTCCTCCTGGAAAACCACGTGGTGGGGCAGCAGCTGCTCTCAGGCTGTCTCTACTGCGAAATGCACCTTATCAGGTGCCAGTCACAAAGATGCGAGCCAGGCCACGCCACGCACCGTCTTACCATGTAACCAGCTCAGCAGCTCTCAGAGCACTGCACTTTCTAGAGATGGCCAGTTCTTTCAGAGATGTGGAAACCATTCCCCCCGTGTTTTCATCTCTCGACTCTCTTGTTAGCGGTGGGGCAGATATCACACACACGCAGGCCACAGCAACACAGGGGAACTCTGCGTATCTCCATGTTCAGAAGCCCACAGCCCCAGAGCCAGTTTGCACAGGAACCAAATGTCCTGTTTCCTTTAAACGACCTCTGACTCCATCTAGGGAATTAAGGGAGACTGGTCAGAGAATGGGCATAAAGGATAGTAGTGGAAATGAAACAAATATGACATCCAGACAAAACAGACAACCAGAGAGTGGCTTTCCACACTCAAATTTCAGTGCCCCTGCAGCCAATGGTTCATCTCCTGCAGGAGGTGGTAGAGGTGCTAAGAGGAGACCAGAGGTTGCTCCTAAACTCCTAGAACAGGAGGAAACAGAAGTACTAGTGGTACCAAAACCCTCTGTACCAATCACCAGCTCCTCAGTGCCTACCAGCAATCTTTGCTCTGCTGACACCATGGCTTCTCCATCATCCATGAGTTCCTCTCAAGCACCAGCAAACAAGGCACAAAGGACCTCTCCCAACAAAACCGGCAGTCCTGTGTTTCGATTTTCATCTCCAATTCTGATATCTACAGAGGCAGTTGTGCTACCTCCATCATTTACTCCATTTACATTTAGCCAGCCTACTGCAAAAACAGAACTTCCTGGCTCCAGCAGGGCTGTAGAACCAATCCTAAGGGCTTCAACTCAAGACATCACTGCAGGGAACAGAACCAACTGGAAGAGGCAAAATGAAGACCTGGAGAGCCTCTCGAGACCCGCAAAACTCCTGAAAGCCGGAGGCACTGTAGACATTCAGAAAAGCCCTGCAGGTCTCCCATGCCGACGTGGAGATGTGCCTGCCGCCCAGCCTACCACTTCGGGGCCAGCGGTGTATACCAACCCAGCAAGCGGTACCCTCGCTTCGAGTGGAATCAGGTGCGAGGAATGTGTAAAAGCTGGAGCATCCTGGAAGTGTGATACATGTCTGTTTCAGAGCAAAGGGAAAAGTGCTAAACACACCAGAATTGGGAAACTGAGCAAAAGTGGCAAAGCAACTCTGCCTGCACTGGGAACAGGCTCTGCAGACAAATTTAAATCAGCAATAAAAACGTGGGATTGTGACACCTGTTTAGTTAGAAACAAATGTGAGGCCAGGAGATGTGCGGCTTGTGAAGCACCGAAAGCTGGAAGTATTGTGAAGCCAGTCTTCAGAGGGAGAGTGGTTTCAAAAAGAGCCTTCACTACAGCTACTTCATTTTCCCGCAGCACTGTTGGCTCTGGTACCTTCAGATCGGGAGGGAAATTCAAAAGGCCTGTGGCAAC